>VUQG01015680.1:2500-15257 GCA_015106755.1 Etia nguti | reverse complement strand
AGAAAAAAGAAAAAATAAAAAAAAATAAAAAAAAAAAAAAAAAAAAAAGCTAATACAAATTAACTTAAAATAAATACATAAATAAATCTCAGAGAACAAACCACTTATTATTATAACCACATGGTGGGAGCAAGATATGGCCTTTGTCTGGTAGTAGGTGCAGGTGGGACTGGCACTTGGGAATTATTTCTTCTATCTTGCTTAGTCTTAGTTAACTTCCTTTTTTACTTACAACATTACTGATATCTGTATGCCTTAATTCTGAGTTTCTCGTAAATAGATGGATGGAAAGAAGAGTGGCAATAAATAAAGTAAAGTCAAATTTTAAAAAATTTAAAACAGCAAAAACCCACCATATTTGACATCTGGAACAGTCACCGAACTCTCTGCGATGTTGGTGGAAAGGATCACCTGTGAGGATTAGAAGATAATTGGTATATCAGGTACTGACAGCACATGGAAAAATTATGATCAACAGCTTTTACCTTCCTGTATCCGGGAACAGGAAAGAGGAACACGCCGTTCTGCTCCTCCTGTGTCACTGAGGAGTGAAGAGGATAAACCTGCAATCTGAAAAAAAGCAGCATGTTCAGTGTTAACTTAAATGTTAAAGTACTACTTATTTACCTTTACTGGATTATACTGATCTGTTTCTTCTGCACCTTAACCGCTGTCTACAGAGATTAGATACTGTCTACCACTGTGCATCACGTTCATTGTGCACTTCACTTTGTGTTTCACCATGGGAGATACAACCTACTCCCAGATTGTGTCAGCCCTGAGCCAGAGATGACTGTGCAGCATCCAGCCTGCGAATGCACAACGTGTGCGGCATAGCGTAGCTTGCTGCTGGACAAATATTCTCGACCGACACACCTCTGAACAAAACTCAGGATATGGTCGTACTCCTAGCAGAATGAGCTCATATGGTCTTTACAAGCCAATAAGATAACCTCAGATGGAACAGGTTATCTGATTTTCTGAACACTGCTGTTCAGTCCACGTATATATTCAAGGCCTGCTCCGGGCACAAGGTGTTAACCCTGCAATCCTCTGCTGAGAAGAACAGTGAGGGCACCTGTATGACATCTATATCATCTCAGGCACAAAGGCTGGATTGGGCCTCAGACACACTTTAGGGAGACCTGGGGCTAACTGTAAACATGACGGCTTAACGGACAAAGACTGTAAATAACTAACTTGCTTGACTGTGGTTAGGCCAAACACCAGAGCAGTAAGAGAAACTTCAGCCCCACTACTTCACTAAGCTCAAAAGGGTTGTGAGAGGGGGCATTTAAATTGATAGACAACTCTTCTAATGGAACCAGTGGTCTACAGACTGTGAGCTTATGATGCAAACCCCTCATGAAACAACATACCAGAAGGGGCTGTCCAGCAGGTTTATCAATAAACCCCACACTGCATGTTGAAACAGCATGGAGGAAGCCTTTTTATTCTAAATGGTGCTAATGACCCTCAGAGGGAAGCCTGCAGCATTCATTCCTTTCATGGGTATGCCTGGCTAACCCTGGGGAGATCAGGCTGAGGGGCAGGAAAGCATACAGCAGTGTGAGCATTTGCATGTGCAGTGATGCGTCTGCACCCTGAGAGGGAGAAAACAGCAGGCATTGAGATATACGATATACAACTCAGCCTTATCTCATCTCACTTCCAAGACCTGCAGGTGAAATCTCCACTCTCCAAATAGTTGGATCCCTTGGACAAAAGACGCCCTCCTCGTTCAGAATACCTGATGCGGGTTGATTGAAGGGACAACAACCTGGTGTTCCTTGACACAGTTGTTTCTTTGGCTAGCCTGTGAAGCTGTGGTGAAAAAGCGCTGTCCTGGCAGTTGAAATAAGTAATTATCCATGTAGTTTTTGCTAAACATGTTACTCACGGAGATATGGCCAAAAACATGTTGTACTGCTAAGCAGATGCATCGCATTGCTTGCACCTTGAGCACATTTACGTGAGCCGAAGCCAGCCTCTGGGAACAAACGACAGTCACCAAACTGACCATTATAGTCGCACCCCACCGCATCAGAAGCAAACCTGTGAAGAAGGTTACACTGGATAACACCACCCTCAGCGGTACACCACTGTGTCATTTTTCTACAGCAATAGAGATAGCTTCCAAAATCTCCATAAGTAGACGGTGGTGTGTCTGTGTTAAGGAGCTTACTGACAGTACTGCATACTTGTACATCCTTTGCTAAAAAGATGTGGTGAAGCAATCTGTCTTATGCGGCACATATATATTTGAGGAAACAGAAATCAACCTGCAGTATTGTACCTGTACAATGATGGTAGCCATCACATTAAGCAAACACCACCTCATAATAATAAGTTTAAAAAAACTAACATCTGTCTATTGCCACTTTAAATGTGTCCAACTCTGATCATGTGTAGAATTCTCAGCAGGAAAATGCAATTGCTCACCTTTTGTGAACCAGCTTGGTCAAGGCCTCCTGCATGTAGCTTATCTCGTGTATGCCAGGGAGGAAAACCAAAACACTTCCCCTCTCAGACAAAGTCATGCCCCCCTCTTTCTCGGCCTTGCTGCTCACACATAAATACACGTACGCATATTCAGTTAACAAACAAACAATTACATCCTTGCCTATTTACATGTTCAAGCAGTTCTAAAAGTTACAATACTATGGCCTTACCTGGAGTCTTTGCCCTCCATTTCATCAAAGCTCTGGATGAGACTGATGGCAAGATTGTAGATATCTGCTGAGATGTATGGGTCGCCTGGATGTGGCAATTCAGTCTAAAACAGACACAAAATTCATATACAATGGATTTGGCTTCAAGGCAGAGAACTGTACCATCAGCAACATTTTACTCTCTCAATTATCTACCCTATACGGAGACAGGTGGTGGAGGTCATCCAGGTAAAAATCTTCAGTGGCGTAGCATGTCCCTTCCACTTCAAACACATAGGCTGGGTTCATTTTGCCACGAATAGGAGTGGCAAAGTAGTCAGCAAACTGCTTGCAGTTAATGGTGGCTGACATAAGGATTATCTAAAACAAAGACAGGGTCTTGTGAGTGAGAGTGCAAGTAACTAAGCATGAAGAAGACAAAGGAAATATTTTAGTCTGACCCAACAGTTACCTTGACGTGGTAGGAGTTGGAACAGAGGAGTTTTCTCAAAACTAGCAGGAGAAAGTCCATTTCTGATGTGCGCTCATGAACCTTGGAAAAAGGCAGAGTTGTTAAAAGGTTACATTTTAAACGTTCAAGAATCACTCATTAAATAATAGGATTAAATTAAGCTTAAGGTTATAACAGTACCTCCTGTGGCAGAAAACTAGATATGACTTTGGATTAAAGTATTATAAATGGTAGACAAATTAAAGACAAAGAGAAGAGTTGTTGAAAGAGCTGAACACTGGCATTTACTCTCCAAGTCTGATCATTTTTAGAAGGACTGAACACCAGTGAAGAACACTCTCCAACATGCTGGTCCAAAGTCTCACACAATGTTCAACTTGGTCTAGATTTGGCGGCTGTGAGGCCACATCACTTTCATACTTATCAAACCATTCAGTGACCCCTTGCGCTCTATAGATGGGGGGCATTGTCATCCTGGAAGAATCCACTCTCTGATCAGGATAGAAATGTTCTGGCACTATGAACAACTTGATATTGATTTGTAGTCACCTTTTACTCTAATAACACAAGTGTCCAAGGCAATCAACTGCAGGGACCAAGGGGTAAGGTATTTTTTTGACTACTTCACATGTCTATCATTAGATTTAATGTTTGTACTTCCCCCAAAATAACTAAATAAAACTAAATAAACACAAATTCAAATTTTTTTGGGCAGTAGCTAACAGAGAAACATATATAAACATGAAAAATTACACGTGTGGTTTATGCACCTCATCTACAAAAATGTGGGAGAATTCAGTGAGGGACTTGGCCTGAACCAGTTTTTGCAGCAGCACTCCTGTAGTCACGTAGATTAGTCGGGTATGCTCAGTTGCCATCTTCTCCAGGCCAATCTGAACAAGTATATACAGAGTTGCATTCACAAACTTGTCAATTAAATACATATTTGTATTTTCCTAAATCCACAGGGAACTTAGTTGATTTGTTGTTTGCTAACTGGAAAAGTCTATAAAGGCACCTTCATGACAGGGTCTAAAAACTATCTCTGAAAGGCATCCATTTGTTCTTGTCTTTTGCTTTTTGGGTTTTTTTTTTTCCTTACTTTTATTTATTTATTTAACCTTTATTTATACAGGTAGTTCCATTGAGACTCAATGTCTCATTTACAAGAGAGACTTATTCCAGACAAACATTAAAATTACAACAATAAAAGAAACAATAGCTAAATTTGTGTAATGTACACAGTCATATCAAAGACAAGAACAAGTTCCCAGTGATGATTTCACAAAAACATTTGTATGTCTTTTGAAGTCTGCAAGTAAAATCAATTGAGAGAGCCTCAAATCCATCTGTAATATATTCTATGAAGATGGGGCAGAAAAGGAGAATGCCTTTTTCCCAAGCTCTGTACGAACTGATGGAACTTGAAAAGAAAAATCCTGTCATCTGCAAATACCAACTTGCAGATAATCTTTTTATACCATCTGCGATTTGATTTCTTTAGAATTTAAGGTTTTTGTACCGTTTTGCTGCGTTATAGCACTACTTGGATTTATTGAGCTCCAAAAAACACAACAAGGTTACTTTTTACTGCCTCAGGAAGGAACAGCAGAGGCCACAGAGGAAGTACACCTCCTCTGCTGTAGCTTTAGGCTTAAACTTTTCCAGGGTTTTAAAAACTGATGTCTGCAATGCCAACATGACTACTTTTGGTTCGGAGTGGAGAAAACATCAGTGAACCTCAATAAAATCGATTGCGTATCCATGTTACACTTTTTGCTTTGCCAACTTGCGGCTAAACAAATATATAGATTTAACTCTCCCCACTTTACATGTTATAATGGAAATCACACCATAATGTTCAGTTTGTGTTGCATAAGCTAAGAATTATTTCTCCTACTAACACTGACTATTTATCATTTCTCCCACTGTCAGTGACATCATCCTTAACTCCAGAGGTCTGCATCAAGCGGAGGAGACAACAGTTATTATTAGACACACAGTTTCAAAGCTCTGCACAACACAGTCAGACATCCTAGCAACAAAGCATACAAGAGCTTGTTAACACATGCATGCAAACACTGTGAAGTTGTGAGAAAGATAATAATGAATGCTCTTTGTCTAATTTTTGAATCAATATGGGTCAATGTATCATTGCTTTTCTACTACTGCTACATGATTGAAGACCAGTGTATGCAGTTTAAGAAAATCACATTCTATCCTAATACTGCACCAACCTGATATCCCACCAGACTACCCAGGGTACACTTCCGCTGTTTGGCAACCCATCGAGCAATACTGGTGGCTCCAATTTTACGTGGTTGGGTGACTACAATGTTGCATGAGGCATTTTTCTCATTGTAATAGTCCAGAATGTACTGTGGCAGCTGGGTGGTCTTGCCACTGCCTGTGGCTCCTCGAATGATCACTACAGAGTTGTTTTCTATGAGGGAAATCAGCTGGAAACAACCGCAAACAGACAGACACATATAAAACACAAACAGACACTCTCACAGTTAAAAAGAAAGACATTTGATAAAAAAATGAAGCACATTTAGCTACTAACCCATATCATCGAAAAAACAAATGAAGTTTGGAGAAAAAGTTATGAAATTGTTGGGCAGATGGATGTGGTAAGCTGATTTATGGCCTAAATTTTAGACTTTATAATCTGCATTAAGAAAGTCCAGCCCAAATGGCAGCATTATCTCCTAAAACACACACACTACTCTGTATTAGTCAACAAATAATAATAGACTGGGGAATTTGAAGTTGGCTGTTGTCCATCAGCATCAAATAACTTTATGTTCATCTTGAGCAAACAGCAAAAGCTTAAGTGCTCAAGTGTCCTGGGGACATAAAGAAAATTTCTGTAAAAATGACAAACAGAACCTTGGGATAATGAAAGTGCACTACAGGACCATCAAGCTAAGTCAATCTCTTACCTCCTGTCTGTGTTTGGCTATGGGCAAGTCTGGATACTCGTAGCTTTTGAGTGAAGGAGGATTAGCATAACCTAATGAAAAGAAAAGTAGCAGGAGTACAAGGAAAAATAAAGTTTTTAACTGATTAAGAATTAAGCTTTCTGTATATCCAAAAATAGAAGGAAGCACGACCTAGGCTCAGAAAGGCTATGACAAAATTAGTACTTACGCACTACAGGTTCTGGTTTTTGCAGCCTCTCTCCATCAGAGTTCACAAGCTTTGGGCTGCCATGCTCAAGAATCTTTGCTGGACTGTAAGAAAACCAAATTTGAGAATTACAAACAAATCTAATGCAGTAACACCAAAACTGTATAAGCTACAATTAGCTGTTGTGGACAAAAAGACTGTAACATTTAAACTTTGTTTAGTTTCCACCTTTCCACCTCAATGTCCCTCACAACACAAAGACAAATACATCTACTGGTAAAGACAAGGCAAGTTAGAAGCCAGGATGAATCAAAATTATCAATATTATATTAAAATCAGTTTCCTTCAGTGTAAGAATTAATTTCAGATCATTACAGGAACTGTGAGGCTGAAGATAATGCTAGACGGTGCAGCATTTTTCTCAACATCATCTTGAAAACAAAAACATAAAAAAACAAAATGAAAAGGAAAATGCTCCCCTTCTTTATACGTGGTAATCCATGTCCAAACAACTCTGTTTTTTTAAAGAAAAAAGCTTAAGTATAACAATACAATTTTAAAAAATTTGTCAATTCAAAACCGTATAACCAAACATAATGTGGTTCACATAAATCAGTTACTCACAGTTAAACTCACAGATTCTGAAACCTTTTGAAATATTTTTTGTTTTTAAATATACATTTTCTAGAAGAAAGTTTCACATTTTTTCTCTGCCCATTTCACTACTTAATGCAATTTGTAACTAAGTTTTTGCGTCCTCTCTAATTTCCCCGTCAGCTTGACCAGGCCCACAGCGCTGCAGCCTGAGGAGCATTCCCGGTTGTGTGTGTGTGTGTTTATGCATGTGTGCCTCCTGCACTCTTAGCGAGGGGAGGATTTTATCACAACAGCAGACAAAAACCCTGACAATACTAGGAGCACAAATGCACACCCACGACTCGCACACACGCACTCTCGTCCTCTCTCTTTCTCTCCAATGCACACGTTTCGTGCAAGCTACAAAGCAGCTGACCCTACAACAAAAGCTGCACACTGCACGGAGGAGAGTGGGGTGAAAGGAGAAGAGAAGTGACAGCTCTTAGTCAGTTAGCCGTGTGTGTGTGACTAACTCTCCTGGAAAAAGTCTGCATGACAGGCGCAGTGAGAGGACAAGACAAAAAAACTACAAGACAAAAACGAAAACACTTGCAACAACAAAGCAAGGGTAGGATTGCTGCCGGACGTAGTCAACAGCGAGAGGAGTTAAGTTTGCACAGACGGATCCATGGAGACAAGACGCTGGAGGCTCTACTCTGTGAAAAGCTCTTCTTTGTCCAATTTCTAAAAAGCTCACACAAGAGTCAGCGGTGCCATTTCACCAGTAAGTACATTTCTTTCCTTTCTTATTCATCCAGATATTATTGTGAGAACTATTTTTTTAAGATCAGGAAGCAAATCTAAAAAGCTGTTTTGCAGCTTTACAATAAGCGAAAACCCATAAGTTTTTCTGTATGGCTGACCTCTGACCCCACAGGCAGTTTAATCCATCTGAATCCCAGGTGGAAACTCAGCTGATCTATCAGCTTGAATAAAAGGGCCAAATACGCACACCTGGGACATTGGCCTTCACCAAGTTTGACATCATATCACTGCAAACAAAGCAGCCATCAGGCAGGGATCAAAGGACAGAATAGCTATGGGATGATCATTTTTCAATGTCAAGCTTTAATTCTGAATTATTAAAACGTTATAGAGAGTTACAGACTAGATTTTAGTTATAAACTAGATTTTATCACATAAAATTAATAAAACATTCTAATCAAATAATTCTCATTCAACCTGAATAGTCAAACCCATTTCAGTGGGAGTGCAAGATTTTTGAAAATTAGCAAATTTGCATTTTCATTAGCAAGACAAATTCCTCTGGTTAGTGGTTAATTTTGACTTGAAATGCACATTTGGGAGGTGATAACTGGGGTCACAGTTAAGGCAAGTCTGTTATCTTACTTAAAAGAAATGGATCCTGTTTTTTGGGGGCCATTTAATTAGTGAAAAATTTATTTTATATCAGAGCGTGTTAAATCTCAAAAAAGTTTTTTTTTTATGTAATCACAGTGTATTATATTTTCCTTTAAGGGAAACCAAAACCTCTTTTGTACCCACAAACATTTTTAATAAAGAACGAAAAACACTATTATTTTTTCTAAAGGTTTTCTGAGAAGAGTTTTCTTTTCTCTGGCTTACACCAGTGTTTTTTCCTCATCTCCCTGACTTGTGCAGTCCTTCACTTGTTGTTATGCCGTCCTGTTATTTGCAGGTGCAACTGTTATAGAAATTTGTTTAAAGCAATGTCTATTCCAGTAATTCAGATGATTATTATGATTCTGTTGTGTTGTGGAAATCATGACTTGATGCTAAAGATAACTAATAATTCTAATGTCTTCAGTTTTTAAGGACAGCGTGCTGTGAGTGCCATGCCTCTGTTCAGCTGGATGAAATGGTCGCATGAGACAAGAGTGCAGGCTCAGGATGAAACACCATCTCTGAAAATCTCGGGGGGGTTACCCAGCCGCATGCTGATCACAGAACTCCTGTGGCATGTGGAAGAGCGCGAGCGGCTGGCGAGAGAACTGGAGCGTGAGCATAGGCTGGCTCACAGCACTCTGGGTCTCCACTGGTTTCAAAAGTACCCCAGGTTACGGACCCTCATCCCCTCATCAGAACTACAACAGCTGGAGTTCTTGTGTGCCCAGATCCCATCTATCCAAGCAGCCACCGTCCTCTCCAGGTGTTTAATAGTACCCTATACCTTCTTCTGTCCTCACATTAGTAAGCTGTCAACAGAGACTAGCTGCTACTGCATCAACAGGGCCTGACAGCAGGCAAAGCAGAAAAGACCCAAAGGGAAAGGGAGCTAGGGCAAGCTGCCAAGAAAGCCATTATGTGTTACTGTCACAGACACAGGCGATACAGGGTGTTAACATGTGAAGGTGAAGGACACCCTGTAAGGGTGAGTGAAGCCAGACTGCCGGGGTTGCCACTCGTCTCTGTTAGCTAGTATGGAAAAAAGAAGAAATAGCTGTTAGACATGGTTGAGCACTGTGACCTACTTACATTTTTCCCAAAAAACTCTCTACTAGGTCACTACTGTGCGCTTACATAACCATCTTAGCCAAGAAAAACATATTTAATAAGATGTGTTATTATGCTTTTATCATTTACAAAAATCTTCGCTGTTGTCCCAGATATGTCATTTTTTGAAACTGAGAGAAACAGATAAAAGCACACAGGTCCAATATTTTAGGTGAAGCACAGAAACTTCACATTAGCAGGCTGACACCATGCTGATGGAAATCCTTCACCCTGTATCATTTCTTAGTTTGTAGATACTCAACTCCTTTCCTTGCATCTTATGGGACCAACATGGTTGTACATTTGTAGACCATCATCTACATGTTGTAGCCTTGTACTGTCACCAAGGGACAGTGTCAGTTCCTGTAGTTGCCACTTGAGAATGGCTCCAAAGGGAAGTCATTCCCTAAAGGCTCCCATTTAAATTTCTAACTTAGCAACATTATAAAGCATCTACAGCTTTTATAAGACCTCTGAGTGGGCTGAATTTGTTTATAACCACCTGGATAACCAAGTTAGGGGTGTGGTCTCAATAATTGACAGGTTGGGCAGCTGGAGCTGGAATCTGTTAGGGCTCATCCACTACTGCAAGTTATTAAACTGATCCTCTTCAACATGTTTGTGCTGTTATTACCTTGTCCCTTTGTTAAGGTACAGACCCTCCCAGCAGTGAGTGCTAAAGTTTTATGAGTATTTACAAAGATGGCGCAGTGACAAGATTGCATGTTAGAGTGACTCAGAGATTTTTTTCGACTGACTCTATTGCATTTGCATTTCTGAGAGTTCCTTTCTCAAGGCACAAAATATAAGGAAGAGAATATTTACATCACAATCAAACTACCCACACCTCTGAGAGCCATTTACACCCGCTATTTTGACCTGTTTAGTAAATCTGGCCCTTAATTTGTTAATTAGCTGTAACTAGTCAACATGTATGTATGTTCACTGAATCTGTACGGTTTATGAAGCTTCTAACCAGCTAAAGTTAGCTAAGGTTAATAAGCATGGAGGTAAATTCTGGCTCCATGCTAATGTTGAGGCAATAAAATGTGGAATCTAAAACCTCTGGGTGAGGTCACAATGGCTACACCTGTCTATATGCCTGTTGCTATGAAGACAAAAGTCATAATATAGAAATAACATCTCTGTCAAAGCTTTTCAAAACCCAAGTAGTTTTTATGTCCACTGTCTCTAGTGTAAGAGGTAAAACTTTACCACCAACCCCTTCAACAGAAAGAAGAATGACCAGATAAGAGTGTGTGACTATTTCAAAAACTGCAGTGATACTGTGTTAGGAACAGAGACATATTTCAACGTGGCTTAGTGTGGCTGATTTTCAAGTCAGAGACCAGAGGGCAAAGGAAACAAGAAGGAATAAATGATGAGGAAATGAGAAAAACCTCTTCAAGAACTGTTTAATTAACTGTAATGTTGCATGTTTCCACAGGTTTCGTGAGGTGCTTGCCACTAACAACATACGACCCTGGGAGCTGGCATCTGTGTTTAAGCAAATACTAAA
Source organism: Etia nguti (assembly GCA_015106755.1). Taxonomy (NCBI): domain Eukaryota; kingdom Metazoa; phylum Chordata; class Actinopteri; order Cichliformes; family Cichlidae; genus Etia; species Etia nguti. Next base: position 4,372 of record VUQG01015680.1, on the reverse strand, counting down.
GGACTTCCTGAGCCAAAAGGGATATGATGAAGAGGACGACCTCTCAGTGCAGCCGGTGCAGTTCCAACCCATGGAGGCTTGGACCAACCGGTACAAAATGAAGCAGGGGTTTGTCACACCCACAGTCCCCAACTGTGGAGACCATCCAAGGGAAGAGATCCCGACGGTCTCTGGATACGTGGATCGGGTCATGCGGCACTCTGGTTCATTCACAGCCCACAGGGACTGGGACCTTCCATATTATTATCCAGTACCTCTCAGGCCCAAAGGTGCTTACAGCACCACACTGTGAAAGGACATACTCTTTAACCATCTGCAACCAACAGCACGGAGACCAAATCGCAATATGCGTCTTAGATATAGATATTTCATAGCTTAATCAAAATGTGAAATAGCACTAGGCTAGGTGGTATATGTACTCAAATGTTTAATGGCAATAACTAATTCTTATCCCTACTTCACAGCCTGAATTGTTTAGTTACTCCTAATTTCAAACCTTCAATTACTGACTTGTATAGCTGGAGATGCATTTCAGAGATGTCAAGAACCTGGAGTGATTTTAATAGTAAAAGCACTAGATGTCTTTTTGGCTTTTGGGTAAGTGACAAACTGATTGAGTTTGTCAATTTGTGGCAGCTCATCAAGAGCTCAAAATGTCCAGCTTCTGGAGTGAATACATGTGTAAAAACATGACTGGCTCACATACAGTTAATGCAAAGATGTAAAGACTCCATGTTACCTTACTTAATGTAAGTCAGTCAATTTTCCTGTTATTGCTGGCCAAAACCTCTTGGGGTGGCAAAAATTTTTTATATGCAGGAAAAACCCTGGAAATTTGAGTGAGTGCTTTTAATGTAAATGTTTCAGACTGAAAAATAAAAAGACATTTAACCAAACATTTGACATAGATTAGGGAGAACTCACCTTAACTGTGTAGGACATTTTTTTGTTGTTGTTGTTTATCAGTGTTTGACTTCTTATTGGGAGTCCTAAATCCCTCGACAAACAGCAGCTATTGTTCTGAGCTACGGTTAAGACACCCTTTAGGAAGAAGTGTAGCAATGCACTATTTGATGGTCATTAAACCCAATCAACCAACTTGACAGACAGATCAACATGTAAATGGTAATCAACAGTATGTTTTCCATTTAGCTTAACATTATACTATTGGAAAAAAAATAATATTAAGTTGTTGCCTTGACTAAAGAACTTAATTTATAAATAAAAAAACACTAAAATAATCAAAATGAGTTTAAGATTTACTTTAATTCAGTTTGCATTAGTAAAGTCCTCAGTCGGATCATCACTGATAATCTAACCATTAATTTTACATCATTCACAGGTAATGAAAACCTTAAAATAAAGAAAACATGCGAGGACAAGATGATATTTTTCACTTGTCTGTTTTAGATGACCTGCATGAAACAACATGGTAAGAAAACGTGGGGACTTATGTAGTCCATCTTTGGGACTATTTAGCAGACCCACATCAACAACATCCACCCTTATAATATTAGGTCAGGGGTGGGGAACTCCAGGCCTCAATGGCCGGTGTCCGGCAGGTTTTAGATATCACCCTGGGTCAACACACCTGAATCAAATGATTAGTTCATTACCAGGCCTCTGGAGAACTTCAAGACATGTTGAGGATAGGGCTGTGTGATATGACCAAAATCTCATATCCCGATAACGATATATCTCACAAAATAGTGCATTTTCTGTCAGTTCTGTAAATCTTGGGCAACTCGACTTGTGTGAAGTGTTTTCATATGGGCGTTGTGTACCTGGAGTCGAGTGTTTTGAGCCATGCATGAGACTATATATTTTTAGATATAAGCTGTAACGGCTGCCATTTTCTTTGTGAGTACTTAT
>VUQG01015679.1:0-17503 GCA_015106755.1 Etia nguti | reverse complement strand
GGTGGAGAATGACCGAGCTAAGATCCTGTGGGACTTCCAGATACAGACGGACAAAATGGTGGTGGCTAACCAACCGGACATAGTGGTGGTAGACAAACAGAAGAAGACGGCCGTAGTGATAGATGTAGCGGTTCCGAATGACAGCAACATCAGAAAGAAGGAACACGAGAAGCTGGAGAAATACCAAGGGCTCCGAGAAGAGCTCGAGAGGATGTGGAGGGTGAAGGTAACGGTGGTCCCAGTGGTAGTCGGAGCACTAGGTGCGGTGACTCCCAAGCTAGGCGAGTGGCTCCAGCGAGACCCCGGGAACAACATCGGAGATCTCTGTCCAGAAGAGCGCAGTCCTGGGAACAGCTAAGATACTGCGCAGGACCCTCAAGCTCCCAGGCCTCTGGTAGAGGACCTGAGCTTGAAGGATAAACCTTCGAGCTGGGTGTTATATATATATATATATATATATATATATATATTACAATGCATGTGTGTATATGTGTATGTACGTGTAAACACACATACGTGTATATATAATTCTGTTCTTTTTTTCGTGAAAAGAATGGGTTTTTTTTACCCTTCAGCCACTAAAGGCTGATGGGGTATTGCCGTCACCCTGCTGGGCAGGCAGGCAGATGGCGTGGACACCAAAGTTTGTGAATGCAATAACTCGAGAACATAAAAAAGCATCTTCTTTTAACCACAAAGGTTTTGATTGTAAGTAACGTGCAGTGCTGTTAACTACAGGAGAACATCTTTAGCTCCACCTGGGTTCACTGTTGTCTTTATCGTTGTGCCGCCTCTTTGCTGCCTGCTGCGTACCAGAAAGGAGAGGCAGCAGCTCCACCATAAACAACACCCCTGACGACAGTGTCGTCTTCACTGCTGTGTTGTGAACATTTTTACGGAGGAAAAACAGAAGTGTTTTGAGCTGATTGTTAGACCCACGTGTTCCTAAATTTTACATTTTACAGTGTGCATGAAAAGTATTTTTAGCTGAGCCCTCCATCACCATGAATATCTTCCTGCAGTGTTAAATTCTTTATTCTTAAATTACTGACTGCAAGACAGAAAAAAACCCTACTTGTTAGCGAGGATTTGCTTCACCCTGTTTTCTTCAATGGGGAGCTTGATTGATGGAGAAGGCTGTTAGTGGCCCAAATCCTATTTTTTTTATTCCCTCTTGGTTATTCTGATCCCTGCAACCTCATTCCAAATACATAAAAACCAATTACCTGAAATAATGGTCTCAGTGGAAACTTGAAATATAACTCGGCTGGACATCAAAGAACAAATGATGAAACGTCTCCTGTATCCAGACTCTAAACTCGCCTCATGAACCACGTTCAGTGATTTTACAGCACTCCAGTCAACCAGATGATGGCACTGTGCTGCCATGTGTGAATGTATGATTCAGCAATAGTGAGGCTGGTGAATTCTCTTGTCAACAACATGGTCATTAATGCCAGAGAGCAAACATCAAATTATAGTGATAATAGATTTTGTTTAATCTGTTTAATCTCCATGAGTTCAGAGCATCCACTCTGAATAACACATAACCTGGTAAACTGAGGGAGATTTCAGAAATGTGCAGTAAAAATTAATGCTTTGGCAACAATTGTGCTGCAAACTGACCTGGGTCAAGGTTTCAAATACCAGTCAGTCTTTGTTTTGAATACCAGCTGGATCTGGGTTACTGATTTTAGGACAATACAGATTTTCCACATATTGTTTCCGTGCTTGTGCTGCACACTTTCCTCTGATTGTTTAACTGAGTGACACTTATGAGTCATTGTACAGTGCCGTGTGCTGCAACCATCTGCTAGTCACATTCAAAATGTGCTAAAAATAAGCAGCAAATACTGTTTGACACAGGTTGGCTTTAACAACGACCTACTTGGCATCATCAACAAGTTTACTATAATGCCAGCGCTAAATGACAGAAATCAGCATCAACAGTGGCCCCGAATATCCGCCTAAATACGGATTTGCTGTTTTAGAGAAAATATGTTTTTAATGATGCGCATTCATGTCTATTTTCTAAATGTTCTATGAGCCATCTAGGCTGTGAATCCCCCTGATTTCCACAATAATTATGCAGCGAATGTATAGCAAGAGACAACGTTAACTTAATGCTGAGGACTGGAATAAATGTCCTCAAAAAATTGTAGTGCTGATCTGCTGCTGTTGCTGATACAAGAGTTTGGGATCAGAATACTTCCTCTTCCATTATTAACTGGGTTAGAAATTACCACCAGCTACTCTCTGTGCCAGTAGGTGGTGGTGGGTTTGTCAACTCACTCGGCACTTTGGCAGGAAACCAGCCATTGTTTCGAGCTCCAGTTGCATTGAAATGAGGCCATCACTGCATTGTTATTTCGTCTCTGATCCGATCCACTGCGGAATAGTTTTCTAGGTTTGTTAATCTTTCATCTCACCAGGTTAGAGATGTTGAAATTTTGATTTTCACTGACTCACATTGAAGCCTGGCATAATGAAAAGCACTCCTGTCTCCTCTAGTGTTCATTCCACTTACAAACGATATTGGAACATGCAACAAATTGAGCATAACTGCACGCTGTGTTACTCTGTGGTTTAATTTTTATTGTACTCTGCCTTCCAAGCGTGGGTAACTCCTGGTTATTAGATGTCAGTCTTCCTCAGCTTGTGTGGCATGATTGTTTCTTGCAGATAGCTTGCGTCACTTTCTGATTAACAAACCAAACCAGGCATGATTGTAACAAAATGTAATGCCATCACATACCCAACAATCTAAGCTAATAAGAAGATGTGCTTTCAACATTCTTATTATCAGTTTAATGCCTGCTAATGGGCCAACAGGCCAACATCCTGCCCTGTTTATTGATGCAGAAGTCTGTCTACCCTAATCTCAGAGTCCTCTCCTGTAGCTGCAACTCACAGTACCAATACAGTCGTGTAGTACACAGAGAGGACTAATTCATTCAGAATCACCGTGAGGAATATGAAAACACCGCTGCGCTAGTCTGAGGAAGCAGGTTAAAAGTGGCAGCTGGTCCAGGCTGCTGTGTGAGGAAGCTGCCTGTGTGTCCCCGATAAGGGGGAGCGAGTGGTGAGGACACGTCAGCCTACTTCAGGTGTCAGCACTTCAAACCAGAAGCATGGCTTCACAGGGAATGTGTAAAACTCCATCTTGCAGAGGTGAAGTAGAGGATATTCTGAGTTTGTAGTATTTGATGGCCAGTGTCAACTTGTTCTTAACCTAAAAAAGTAAAAAAAGAGAAAAAAAAATGAATCCTTGAGTTACTCTGTGGATTTCTGCTCTTGAAAGCTTCCTGTGTCTTTTCATCCAGTGTGTCAAAACATACATACTTTAGATTTGCCTGACAGCACCCTACAACAATATTAGGCCACTTTAGTTATTTGACATGATTGAACATATGATGCCGCTCTGTTCTACAGATAATGGGATAAATTCCTGAAATCTCACAGCTTACATGATTACAGTTATGAGCTGCTGTAAGGGTGAAACACTGAACAGTGACAGTAGAAATAAACAACAAAGACTGAACTGTTAAATCTCATTTAATTTCTGAGGAACACCAACTGGCATCCCAGAGGACTCCAAGAATAAACTACTGGGAAAAACGACTATCACAATAAAATCTTATTTCCTAAAACATAAAACATTATCCATTATTAGTTATGCATTTAATATAATCTGACAAAAACAACAGAATTGTTAATTGTTATTTTAGGAAACTTGCTAGTAATTCAGTATTGTGGAGAACAGGAAAATATGTATATACTTTTCTTGAATACAAATTAAAACTGAAATCCCCAGAACAATTCACATTTGCATTCATGTAGCATCCTTTGATTCTAGGATCATTTCATTTTCAATTATTTAAAATGTTATCTGTCGTATGTTTAAATGCTGAAACCAACCAGGGGTTTATTATATGGAGACAAACAAACTAAAAGTGATTATAATTTTTAAAATTTTATTTATCTTTTAATCCAAAAGTGAATAGTTTGGTCTCAGTATTTCCCCCTCCCAAAATAAAGTTTACATAAATACAGTAAATGTCACTTTTTGGTAAGATTATATAGACTGTCATGACAAAAATACACGAATTAAGATATATCATGCCTGAATGCATGAACATCCTTCCAAATGTTTGAGACACCCCTCCTGAAAGTGTGTAATACTAAATTAGTTCCCATGTCCAGTATGACCTCAGTAAATAGTTCAATCCATTAAAAACTGCATAAACAAAATCTGCCCCTAAAGGTTCCTGTTCCCTGGGACTCCAACTACTCCAATATATGTGTACCTTTAAAAAGTATTAATTAAAAAAAAAAAGAAAGCAGATTCTGGGACAAACTGCGGAAGTCAACAACATTTTAATGATGTGATAAAACATCTGTGGAAAATTAAAAAAAAGGATGCACAGAAATTAAATACCTTCGAACAGCTCCAAAATGAAATTAGCATGTTTTCCCACCTTACCTAAATTGTTACTTATCCATTTATATAGTTTTTCTGTGAGTTGACAAGTTTTGGAGATCAGCTGTACAGATCTCTAACATCTCTAGAATATGATGGAACGGCACTTTTATTGCATTGTTTGAAGTGTCAAAAAGTAGCTTTTAAAAAATCAGCAGCAATGTATCTGTCCATAAAACATAACCTGCTTACTCAACAAAATCCAAAAACATTGTTATGAAAGGTTCGCACATAAAGTATTTTCTTTCTGCTGTCTGTATTCACCACCCAAAGGCAGCATGCAGCTAGCTAACATTACAGCTGAGCTGCAGGGGGTACCATTAATGTCTACATTCTGTCACACTGTCACAAGCATGAACCTCTTGTCATGGGTAAATGGAGGTTTTTTCCACATATACAGTTTCCGCATGAAACTACTCAAAACAAGGCTGTGGGGGATTTTTATTTATTTATTTATTTATTTATGTATGTATTTATTTATTTATGTATTTGAGTAACCATGTCTTGATTTCTGAGTTAAAAAAAAACACTTCCTGGCTCAGAATGGGTATTTGTATTTAAGTACATACATACAGTAGTTAAGACAAGGAGTCTGTGGTACCTTACTCAACAGAATTCTGTGCATTACCATTTTTGCTGTCATTTTGTTAGGTATATCTGTTCAACTACTCATTAATAGTCAATCAGCCAATCACATAGCAGCATCTCAGTTCCTTTAGGCATGTGGACATGGTCAAAGTAACCTGCTGAAGTTCAAACTGAGCATCAGAATGGCCAAGAAAAGTGATTTAAATTACTTTTAACATGGCTTGGTTGTTGGTGCCAGACAGGCTGATCTGAGTATTTCACAAACTGCTGATCTACTGGGGATTTCCCTGAATAAGAATCTCTAGGGTTTAAAAAGAACGGTCTAAAAAAGAGAAACTGTCCAGTGAGCAGCAGTTCTCTGGATGAAAATGCTTCGTTAATCTCAAAGATTAGAGGAGAATAGCCAGACTGCTTTGAGCTGATAGGAAGGCATCAGTTGGTATGCAGTATCCAAGGTATGCTGAAGAGCATCTCTGAATGCAAAACACATTGAACCTTCAAGCCAGTGGGCTACAGCAGAAGACTGCATGGGGGACCTCTCCTGTGAGCTGAGAGCAGGAAATTAAGGTTACAGTTGACTGTGGCTAGCGAAAGTTGAACAAAAGAAGGTTGGAAAAATATTGATATAGAAAAATATAGAAGTTAGGGTTAGAATTTGGCATAAACAACATAAAAACATGGATTCATTTTGCCTTTTAACAGTTGAGACTGCTGCATTATAAAGCTTGAATCATCTCAAACTGGTTTCCTTAACATGTCAGTGAGTTCACTGTACTCAAATGACTTTCACAGTCACCAGATCTCAATCCAGTAGAGCATCTTCAGGATGTGGTGGAGCAGGAGATTCCCATCATTGATTTGCAGTCAACAAATCTGCAGCAACTGTGTGATGCTATCATGTCAATATGGATCCAAATCTCTAAGGGATGTTCCCTGCGCCATGTTGAATGAATGCCATGAAGAAATAAGCCAGTTCTTAAGGCAAAAGGGGGTCCAACCTGGTACTAGCAAGTTGTAACTAATGAAGTGACTGGTGTATACAGCCTGAGGTGACTCATCTCAATAATTACCATAAAGTGGGATTACTCAACACAAAATCATGCTGTTTTGAAATGGATTCTTAGTAGGGATGCTAATTATGCAGTAACCACATAAAAATAAATTGAAGCATAGGCCCTGCATCTGTACACAATGTTTGATTCAGCTACACACTGTGTGTGTAATTTCATTCATCGTGAATTGAATTAGTAGGAATTTTGGAATAAAAATGGTCCCTGTTTTTTCTTCTGACATGGGGTGTAATGCAAGTCCTGTCCATCACAAAACAGATGCATCCTATTTCCAAACTCTCCACTCCCACCTAAGCACAGAAATACAAGAGATCAAATAAAAATAATAACGCAAAGAAGAATCAAAGAAAAAGGTTCACACAAGAAATCAGTATCAGCGTAGTGTCCGGTTATTCTTTTGGGAAGGTTCTTGTTCTTGAGGACAATTTATTTCCTGCTACATTGTAAAATTGGAAATGCTTTACATGGCAAATTTGAAGCTAAATGTTTTTACAAGGCTACATTTAACAAACATTTTTTGCCTCTAGTTCCCAGCAGAGCTTTGTTGATATCTTTCCCATTGTTGTTTGAAATTTTAAGATATAAAAACATCCTTTGTTCAAACACAAACACACTCACAACAGTTCAGTTAACAAAAACTTGGATACTTTTTTATGTCATTTATATTTTTTTGTATTTGAGAACAAGGGACTCCTGCCTTCTTTCTCAGAATAATTTCTTTATTATGAACCCAGGGGAAAAACAGAGTGACTGAATAATAGGCTCCAACTGGGCTACTGCATGCTTCCAGGCGCTTAACCAACTCTCATCAGTGCCAGTGTTGCGACACTTTGGAGGCCAGCTACACCCCAGCAGGGAGTCTGTCAAATAATTCGAAGGAGATCTGGTCGGGCAATTTATACCATCATTTTGATGCTGTTGTATTGTGCAGCTGACCTCTGATTCAACTCTGGCCAGCTCATCCAGCAGTGGTCACATCTGTCCCACTCTGGCAAAAAACCATCCTTCTTACACCCACTGAAGGGACCAGTCCTGCCGTGTTGCAGTTGGCATTAATATTTCATGAGCATGAAGTGCATAACTTCATCCTCCTACCACTAATGTATTATCAAGCTGACTGTCCAGATTTTTAGAATCAGAAATGGTATCATTTGGGTGTCTGCCAAAGTGGCTGATTGATTTGCGTACCAGCTTCTGTCAGAATTTGCCGGAATTTTGTCTGGAGGCTGGAGACTGATGGTTATTTTCCATCTCGCTTATAGAGCATGACATCTTTGAGCAGCATGCAGCATTTCCGATTAACTCGTGTTGGAGTCCAATCTGATGCTCTAGTTTTTAAAACAGAAAACATCTTGGCTAGAATACAACTAAAAATATTTCCATATCAGAAAGATATTTTTTATGAGGGTTAGGTGATAGATGGGAAAAAGAAGAAATTGAGCACATACCCATCTCTGCTGGACAAGGCTTTAGTCAGAATGTAAATATGGGGCTAAATTGCAGTATGTTTGCAGGTTATTCCTGATCACCCACAGAATTAACAACTGAAAGGTGTAGTCACTAACACTGATACTCTCATTTTCATGCAATACTGGGGAATCTTGATTACTGGTATTCATGTCTACATCTACCAAAAACCTTTTTGTAGAACATGCCACTTAACACAGGTTTTTTTCTCTCCAGGCTGACGATTGTACACAGGGTTTCTTTTGGAGAGAGAAGCAACACTGGGCACTTAGAGATAAAATCTTTATTTGATAGACTTACAAAGTTGATGTAAGGAGGTTGGAAGCGTGGCAGACTACTGTTTGTGTCCTGTTCAGGTCACTCTGTTTTACAGTTGTTTTGCTTTTTAGTCCCTCTCGCTGTTAGTTTTACTTCCACTTGCTTTTTTACTTTCACTTTTATCCACTGCAAAGCACCAGAAACTAAAAACTACTTGGTTAGATTTAGCAAAAGACAGCTGTTTGAGTTAAAATGTGCCTCCCTCACATCAGTAACATACATAAAAGAAATGACGAGTTGGGAGTGAGAGCCATAACCGCATATGTCAAGCACCATGGTCAAAGGAAAGCTTGTGTTTAACTGATACACATGGCTGTAGTGAATGCCACCCTCTTGGTAATCTTTACTATGCAGCCTTTCTTCCACACCCCGAAAACTGCTGGCTTCCAAATCTCTAGTCTCCAAACTTGCCACAACCCAATCCAGTGGTTCATATCCCATTAGGTCCTTTGTGTTGCACTTGAATCACTTCTTTCTTTCTTTTTTTGCCTCGTTATTAGTTTAATTGTCATTTTTATTCAGGTTCATAGACTTAAAGCTGCTTAGTTGAATTTAGAGATAGATCATTTCCCCTTTTACACCAGTAGGGGCTAAATTGCATGACAAACTTTAAGTACTGCCACCTTTGGCATCACAACCACTGTCAAATGATAATTGTTTGTTGGCCAGCTTCTAAACTTCCCAGAGCCCAGTCTGGTTCAACACATTTTTGTGACACAGTGCAGTAAACCCTGTCTACTGTCTACTGTGGCCATTACCTGACACCACCAGATATCTTGTGTCTAAGACCCAGGGGGGTTAGAAGTGCCATTTTTTTTTTTTCTTGTTTTGTTTTTGTCTTGTTTTTGGTTTTTGGTGCCACACTGGAGACTTACCAACTGTAAACTGGGAGGTTTTGATGTTTGGCTGGATTGTGTGTACTGTATTAAGAACTAGAAATTACCTGATCAAAGGGGGAAATGGTCCAGTAATATAATTTCCTGTCTTAAGCTGTTTTTCAGTGCTCTTGGGAGCAATCACAAGTGCAGAGTAGTCTAATTAGGTTCCTACACAGGTTAAGGTCAATTACCCAGCCAATCATCCAGTCTGCACTGCATTACTCTTGCTGTGGAGCATCCAAAGCTACACAACCGCTGCTAGAATAACACAGAAAGCTCCAGACTTTTGACTGCACTGCAAATTGTGGTCAAGGAGAAATTAATAATAAGCATGCAAAGTTTGCACCGAGTTATAAAACTCTGAGCTGACTATATTACTTAAAATAAATTTCATTTTCAGTTGCCTGAAAAAGTACCCAGAGTGGAACTAGACACTAGACTAGACTTCATCATCCACTGCTGCTGTCCCAATCAGGGGAAGAGTAAGTAGATCTGTGTCGCTGTAGAATAAACCCACTATGAGGAAAAAAGAAAGTTAATATAAAATTAAGTACAGGTAATACAAAAAATATTTCATTGGTAAAGCTTTTTTTTTAATTTATATATATTTGAAAAAATAAACTGGGTACAAATTGAATCCTGTTGGTTTTGGTGGAGATTTGAAATCTTGAAGGTTTCTGTGTTAAGACTGTGGGAAACAAAAAATACTGCTTTCATTTTACAAGTGTGCTCCTGCGTTTCACACTGTAATGGAAAAAGACAGATGTTTTAATAAAAGGTAGATATTGAAGAAGAGTTGTAGTCGTCTTTAAAAATAATTAAATGTGACGTATTTTCTTTACAGTATAGATTTACTGTAAAACATAAGAGAGAAGATTAAAGATCAAGAAGTAAAATATTGTGATCCTAAAATACTGTTTCTATATCAGCTGGTTTAGTAGCATTCAATAAAAGGCTCTTTATTCTGTCTGTGGGGCTATTTTGGTGTTAGTTTTGCAAATGGGATGTGACAGTCTGTAGTTACTCTAATCCCCTTGATCACCTTTTAATTTACCAAATTGCAGCTCGATCAGGGAACAGGAGAGGAGGAGGCGAAACAGAACACAGCACTGCTGCAAAGCAGATTGGGTAACTGTCGGTCATGTTTGGGTTTTTGTGCACAGAGTTGTCTCGTTCTGTAACCTACAGCCAATTCACATGCATTTATGTAATCTTGTTATTGTCTCTCCTGTAACCAGAATTTTTATTTTATTTTTTAAAAATATCCTGTAAAGTAGAGATCCACCGTCCTTAATAGGGATCAGGGATTACAGAGGCACCGAGAACGAAGCGAAAATTTTGTGTTGAAACCTGATTTCTTGGCAAATTTAAATGCTTAACAAGGTTTTCACAGCAGTTTTTAGAGGATCTCATGTAAAATTCAGATGGAAGAATTATTGCTTTGGCAGCAGTTTGTTGGGGGGAAAAAAAATATAAGATCACTATCTGTAGCTATGGGTAAAAAAGTCTAAAACCAAAAGTGAAATGCACTATGCGTCCACTCTGCTTCATCCACTGATTCACACTTCATCGTGGGAGTAATCTTTTATTTGTTTCACAGCACTTGCTCTGTTAATGTAGCATGCAGTTTTACAAGAACAAGTTATATTGGATATATTGGAAAATGTGGAATTTACAGAACCATTTAGAGGGGAAATTATGGCATTTCTTGTAATTGGGGACATTGTGAGTGTGTATCGCATCAACTTTACATTTGCTCCATAAAGATTAGAGAACTGCAACTACAGGAAAACAATGTTTACCCGGGCAAGCAGCCATGGCCTCTAAAATCTTTTTACTGAAATTATTTTGCTTGTCTCTCAGTCAGAAAGTAATTTAGTCCCCTGGATTAGCAAATATATATTGCTATAGCTGCATGGGGATCTATGTCTGGGGGAAGGGATTGCTTCATGAGGGTGGTTCAAAAGAGGTGCGAGTGCGGGCTTAGTGTCATGCACCGTCAAAAGGGTCACGTTCATGAGGCAAACACCCTGCTTGTGAAATATAGGAGTCTTCCTTTTTTGTTTTGTTTGGCAGTCAGTAAATAAACTGGTTCAAAGTGGTTATTTATGGCTACTAAAGTAACGAAATGTAGACAAATATCTAACACAGGACCAAAGTATATTGTAACACTGCCTATGGGCAATTGGTATGCTCTCCATTAATCAGAGCTTAAAAATAATAAGTCCACAGATGGACTGGGGGTAATTATTGGTCAACAAGGCTATCAGATCACTGGGGATACATTTGGGTCATTTTGTGCTGAAGCACTGGTTTCCATAGTGTATAATTTTAAAACATGAACAAAAAAACTTCAGAAAATTGCAGCAATTGAGACTTATTTAAGTGCAGCATATTCACAAACACTAACCTCGTGGGTGAGTGTTAGGACTAAGGGCTGTCTCCGCTCTCATTTTTGCTTAAGTCTTAGCTAAGAAGCATAGCAACGGCACATTGAGGAGTTAATGAGCTTTACATACAAACACAGATATGCATGCACACTGAAACACACAGAGAACATGCACACACAGGAAAGTATGTACTCTCAATAAAAAAAAAAGGCCTCCCACACACACGCACACACATGCACACACACACACATTCTTGCCTGTCAAATCATATTAGCATCAGGTCAGGCTGCTTTTTTTTAGCTGGTTGCCATGGCAGCAGCGAGAGGGTCTCTGGGTCGCTCCTACAGGCGTTTCGAACAACAGGGCTGCAGCAGCAAGATTGGTGTAACTACCAGAGATTGCTCCCCGCTGCTGTAGTGTAGGAAATGTAAGAGTGTGACTCAAAACTACATGAATAACTGAAGTGCTGTTGGTAAATGTGAAATTACTTCAATTTGGTATCATAAAAAGGGCTCAAAGCCTTTTAGGCTTCTACATTTATGCACTAAAAAGTTAAGTTCACTCTCTTAATATTTCTCACTGGGGTTACCAGGGTGATCTCGTAAAGCAATTTGGAAAATTGAAGCCTAACATATTTTTTTGTCTCCATTTCAGTTTTCTTTGAGCTGATTATGTTAAAATATTACTGCTTGAAAGTTTTGGTCTCTTTGAGATGGGCTTGTTATTTGAAGAAAATAGATTTTTGTTTCATCTGATATAACATGAAATTGGCCAAAGTTCTATAAATTCCAATAACAATGATTTTTTTAAAAATAAATCATTGATAGTTTTTAATGGAATGTCTTTGCAGAGATACGGAGGTCAGCACTGTGTTCCAGTGGTCCACTGTATTACCTGATACATTAGAAAACCCTTTTCCCAATTATGTTATAAAAAACTGTTCAGATAGTTAAACGTGAAACCAAGTTGGTTTTTTTTCTGAACCTTTTTAGAGTAGTTGTGTTCTAAGAAATAAATGTTTTTCCATGTGGGGAAATGAGAAATCTCACTGAAATCTCTGTCCTGTTCGCACAGAGCAACACAAAGTGTCTAACAAGAACAGAAAGTCAATTTTAAAACTGAGCTTCATTAAAGTGAGAGTCATATCAGACAGATGCAAGTGTAAGTTGATGAAAGGATAGTGCTTTTGTTGGAAAACTTCAGTTCCTGTTGAAAATTTCTCAGAGAAAGTATACTAGTTTTTAAACTTCAAACCCTCAAGTCCTTCAGAAACCAGACTAGCTAAATTTAATGATCCTTTTATTCAGCAGCTGTCAGCTTTTTTAATCAATTTGTTATTTAACATTATACACTTGCATTCAGTGAGTTCGTGAAACCCAGGAGTGATGGTTGCTGAAAATGAACCCATATAGATGTTCAGTATATAAAAATCGGAATGTTTTTCAATTAATGGTCTAATTCAATATTAATTTTCATCTACTACTTGCATCATTTACTAGATGCATCTGCTTTTCTGCTGAATTGAACATTTCCTGCAATGGCATGTACTGCTCCCTCCACAGAACAGCCCAAACTGTTTCTAATCAGAGAAAATGAATAAGCTCTAGTGCAAAACTGAGCAAGAGGACAAACAGATCAGAAATACTTACTTTTATGAAAAACAGATGCCTCACAAGTCCTGACCTTTGTTATATCATGCCAGTAGGAGGCAAATTGTTCTGATCTGTTAAGGAAGTATTACATACTGTTGTACGAAGACTTGAGTTTGTTGAGCAGTTGCCTGCATTAAATAGCTTTTATTCCATAGAAAAGGTCAGCTCATTTCAAGACTACAAGCAAACTCACAGAGTCATTCTCCTGACTCTAGACTTTCTGAAGTTGATGCTTTTTAATGCAGTTCTCACCCGTTACCATGATATATTTGTATTGTGTAACATATTGTCCCACTGGAACACAGGAGCCATGGACATTAACGCCTTATTATCAACTCCATTGATCTGTAGTTTTCATTGCACACAATGGTATGAATGCACTGCTCACTTCACAGAACAGTGCAAACGGCAGAAACTGAGCAACAGCAAAAATGCATCAGAAGCACATCTCTAGATAGAGAAATGGATTTCTCATGGGCCCTGACCTTTATTAAATTGAACCTGATGTGCCACATAATGCTGGCTTATAAAGGGAGTAGTAGATATTGTTGCAAGAAAAACTCTTTTTGTTTTGTTCTTTAGAGAATAACGTTCATTTCTTAGAGCAAGAACAGCATTGGTGCATCAACACCAGATGCAGAACCATGTTTTTGCATGGTGCGCTTACATACAAAATCTGTGCAATGACAACAATTGGTACAAATTCAAAAGAAATATAAATTTGTGCAAGATAAAATATTTTACCTCACTCTCATTTACAATAACCCATCAGCTGGGATTCTCATTACACTACTGACTAGATATAAAAGAATCCAGATACATGCTTTTTAAGTGATTTAATGTAAATTCCAATATATCAGCTGATATTTAGTTTTTTTGTTTCAAATACACAAAACATAAACAGATTTCTTTTATATGTATATTTAATCATTTATTTGCTCGGTTATGCTTTTTCAGCCTCTGCTCGGATCAGCTTGTTGTTGTGTTTGTGGAGTTTGACCGTTCCCAACATCAACAGGCACGTTGCAGAGTTCCCTCTGGTGGTAAAAATATCCAGCATTAACACTCATAATGTGATTAAAGAGTTTCTCATGTCTCTTCTTTACTTTTTAAATTTTCATTAAATTAGCAAATAGTTAATATTTAATAGATTTTAATAGAGACTGAAATAAATAAATAAATAAGGAGGTAGCTTGCAGAAGAATGGGCAAATTTACAGGAGTTTGGGGGAAATTCTGAAAATACCTTCCTGTGAATTATTGGTTGGACTCCTTCTCGTGTTGTTAGTTGTTGGGGGCAAATATTTGTGAGTTTTCAACATGACTCAAGTAACGCAAGGTGAAATTTGGCTTTTTGGTTTGTGTGAATGCACCACAAATCTTTTTTGTTAACATTTATCTGTGTAGATATCTTTATAAATGAGTAATTATTTAGTTATTGTTTATATAAGATTAAAAAAGTGATCTTCTTTCAAAAACAGGGATATTTTTAAGAGACCCCATGCCAATTGTCTTAAATGATAAGCTATTAAGAAATTTACAAGAAATTTCCTGTTTGCTCCAGTATATTATAAATTGTCTGTTAGCTTTCTAAAGTCACACATATGGTCATCTTTATACATTATACCCTCTCCAGTCTAATTACATTAGTTTCATTTGGGAGATGTTGACATCATCAGTATCTGTCTAGGTCAAATTTTGCTAATAATGTTATAGACAACATGCAATTGCCAAGTTTTTTTCTCTGCTCTGAAGTCAACTGCAGTGTGCCAAGCCTTTCTGCCATACCCTGAAAGCAAGAGTTGCTTACCACAAAGTGAGCATGAGTGGAGTTGAAAATTAAAAACCCCTCAGTCTGGTGTAGCTCATAAGAGGAATTGTATTTCACCCTGCACTGCCTGTTAACATAAAACTTCATAAATTCCAGGCAGCTGTAAAGCCCTAGTCCTACATTTTTAGTATATAATTGATAATAGGTGCAGTTGTGCTGTGTTGTAGAAGCTCTTCTATCAGCAGCCAGGAACCTATGTTGGCTTGACGCAGAGGCAGAGATTGGGCATGTGGGTCGATTTTTAGTTATTTATTTACTCTTCCCTCTATTTTGAGTAGCTTGGCAGAGTGGCCACTAAAAAAGCAGTCCTATCTGACCCCATTCTGCTTCAGCCCCTTTTTTGGTTGCTTCTGATAACGACACTGACCCATATTTGCTGTGACTACTCATAGAGGAGTTTGTACTAATAGATATTTAATCTTAAGGTGTTCACTGGAAATCAAATACAGTAAGACTTCCAGTGCATGCCTCTACATTTAAAAATCAAAGAAGTACCTACATTTCAAGCTTGATAAAAATGAATGAAACACTGATGAACATTTTTTTTTATATTTATAAATCAGCATTTGAACTGGCAGAATTGATGATTAATGATATGAAGATCACCGAACCACTGATTGTAGCAACCTTTCCCTTGAAGCACGTTTCCCCCATTTTTGTAATGCCAGGGAAAAAGAGATTGATACACTATAGCATGTTCTTTTAAATCAGCCTATTTGGCTAAAAAAAAATCTGAAAACAGAGACATTAAAAATTACAAAAATCTTACAGGCTGTACCAGAAAGTTGATCTGTTCATCTGGATGTAGTGTTTTCAAAAAGTTGATTCCCCAGATGAACAGAATCAACTTGCTGGGATTTCCTTACCTGGATGATTATGCTTGTATCAAGAGGAAGAGCCTGTAGCTTCACAGGGTAGGCAGCTGTTAGATTAGACAATTAGATGTGCTTCGTGAACGTCTGAGACAGTCATGTTTAGGGTTGCCTTTTGAACTGGCTTATTTTACACCCACATGAATTGAATTAAGAGTTTTGGAAAATCTTGTTTGTAAATCAGACCCACTTTATTGACACACGAGAATGAGATATCTTTAATTCCAATCAAATTAATTACAGAAAATTCTGCTCATGCTCAATATTTAATTCATTTGCCCTTTTCAGAGAAGCTCGCACTGTGTCTCCAGCTGCACACGCAGGGTTTGCCAAATCATCTACTGCAGAAAAAGTAATCCAAAAGAGCAGAGTACATTTAACAGAGAACTTTTTCATGCACACAGACATTAACTAATGCAGTGGTGTCAAACTTGCTTTAGTTAATGGCCCATATATAACGCAATCTGATTTCAAGTAGGCATGATTGCATGTGTGCTTTTTTCTTTTAAATGGTACAAGTAAATGTTCACATTTAATGAACCATCTATTTATAAAAGATGATAAACAACCAAGGATGGCTTGAAAAAAGAAGTGCTATTTCAACAGTGTGTCTCGTTAGACATGTCTTATAGATCACAGTGGATCTACAAAAGCAGGAACCTTTCACAAATACATCATTTTAATCTCTATCATTTTTATAATTTGTCTGGATCTAGAAATACTTTTAATTTTCCATATACATTTTTATGCCTGTGCAATAATGCTGATAACTCACCAGAAAAGCAGATGCACTTTTCTGAAAAACATGAACTTCTGGGTCACACGTTTGACACACCTGAGTTTATTCAGCACATCGTAGCAATTGTGTTCTTTAGATTTTTCTTTTTCATTTCGTTGCTTTTATCATGTTGTCTTAATGTTACTTTTTTGTTCAGCTGACATAAAATGAAGAAAATGGATTTTATTTGTAGCAAATCTCAAACTACAATAGTATGCAAGTGTTTTGAGTGTCTCCAAAACCTCAGTAAGTATTCCATCATATGGCTTTTACATACTATAAGCCTGTGCAACCATTTTACACTGCACAAGCAGAAATATCCCACTGTGCAAATCTCTTTATTTTAAGTGATTCTGATCTATTTAATGCATGTGAAAAAATACATATTACTGAAATACCTTCAAAATGTGTTTATAGATGGTATACATGTTGAGTCCAGAGAATGCGGTTTCAGATATGACACCTGGTTTGGCGTCTGGTTGCATATCTTTTTTGTGAACTATTTACTTTATTAGAGATGCTTGTTACCAAACATCCTCCAGCTTCTGTCTCCTGAGGGGCACCAGGCAGGGATGCCCACTCTCCCCTTCACTGTTTGCAATTTTTATCGAACCACTAGCAGCAGCATTCAGACAGGCTACAACAATTAAGGGCATAAAATGCAAGAACGTAGAACATAAAATCAGTCTCTATGCGGATGATGTGTTGCTTTTTCTCCAAAACTCACAAACCAACCTTTCTGAGGTAATTACACTAATAAACTGGTTTTCAAGAGTTTCAGATTATTCAATTAACTGGTCAAAATCTACAGTTCTTCCAATTAATGGCTCCTTCCATAATTCCTCTTCTGCCCCACTACAATCTGGAAATATTAAATATTTAGGTATTAATGTCTCTCCTAAGCTTTCAGACTTAACTAAATTAAACCACATCCCACTTCTAAAGAAAGTAGAAGGCGATCTGACTAGATGGAAATCTCTACCCATATCACTCATGGGAAGGGTCACCACTATAAAAATAATGGTCTTGCCAAAAATAAATAATTTATTTTCAATGATCCCGAACAAACCATCACAAGATTGGTTCAGATCTCTGGATTCGTATATTTCTAAATTCCTTTGGAAAGATAAACCCCCGCGTATCAGCTTAAAAACGCTACAAAGGACCAAGGATAAAGGAG
>VUQG01015678.1:0-21301 GCA_015106755.1 Etia nguti | reverse complement strand
CAGGGAGTGGAAAGCTTCAAAGCATTTTGAGGTCAAAGTGTTGTGTGTTTAGCAAGGTCTGCTGTCTGCACAGACACAGGTCGGGTGTGAATTCTAACTCAGAGTACATGTACGTACACATGTACATACCTACAGGTAGGCATTCCTTTACCTTTCAGAGGAAAAAACAAGCTCGAACACACCTTGAGAAAATAAACCACAGACAGGAGAAAGACAGACTATTCCTCATGATTTTCTAACCACACAGCAATGTAGTAAACTGTTTGTTGTGGATTTTGCACTTATTCATACAATAAAGGTACAAAACAGAGTTGTTTCAGTGCTTGCAGCTTGCCCTGGGGGCCAAAAATGACATGACAGCTGCTGGAGCACATGCTTCGCGAGCATGTCCTCTGGTGTTCTTTCCGCTTGTTGTGCACCTTCCAATTTCGATAACCTGCTGCAGTGTGGCCAGGCTGCAGGCACGCGTGTGCGAACGGGTCAGTGTTTGCAAACATGAGATTCCCATTGGCACAGAGGGAGGCTGCTGTTACCCTTGAAAGAGATAAGAATTTCCAATGAAAACCCCGCTAGTTTTTTCTTTTTCTGTTATGATTTTTGCAGTGCTGACATTTCCATTTCAGCACAGCAGTGATGTTTACGTCTGAGCTAAATCACTCGTTGCCTAGGAGTGCACGAATGCACCTCAAGTGTCAGTGTAAATGGTTACAGGTCTGTTATGACGTCACAGTCCCGACCGTCAAGCCTAACCTTGACGTTAAGAGGTAGTGGCCGAGGTAGGTAGAACTGCAACATGTTTAGAAAAAATATTTTTAATTTTCTTTATATTAAGCTTTAGGCTTAAAGGAGACCTTTGGGTCTTGAATAGCTTGCTTATCTTACACTGAGACTTGGTGCAACCCCTCAGTTCACTGCCTGTCTGAAACAGCACACTCTCCTCTCCTTAAGCAAACTAAAGGAGAGGAGAAAAGGCCATATGATGGATATCAGCTTTCACCGGAATACAGAGTGAAGAGTAGAAAAAAACTGATCCTGAGCTTTTCTGGGGATTACTCAGACTTATGCTGAATTTCTTATTTAAAACTTTTGCCATGTTTAATATGAGCATCCACTATTCCAACTGTATTTTATATATAACAGAAAATAAGGGCAAACATAGTATTTCCTTTAACTCCTCCTGCTCTTTTTCCATTGTTTGGGCAGGTTTGTAGAAGAGATTGTGATTTCGGTCGATGAATATTAACCTTATTTTCCAAAGTTTGACTTTCTGAGCTTGCCAGAGAATTCACCTTAGCTCAGAGGACAATCATGATGCAGCTGTGATTTATACAATTTGCAAGCATAATGCATGGGATTAGGGTTTTAGTTGTATTCAAGAATGAATCACAAAACAAGATCTCAGTCATTTGATGTAAAAAAACAGAAAGGCGGGTCAAAGTTACTGTGGGATCTCTGGTCTGGATGTATCTAAGCAAAAATGTATTTCCTGAAGTGTAAATATTTTTAAACAGTTTGTGTCTTTTTTTATTTTGGCTATATTTTTTTTTCCACTTTCTGTTCAAAAAAAGGTCCTGAAGAAAACAACTAGAACTGTTTCTGAAATGATCATGATTAGATGTTAATAACAATAAAAGCCGAAAAAAGATTGGCTGTGACTCTACAAAAATAGACTGCATGGAGACTGTGGGGCAAGGAAACCATCCACTAGTCTTTGGTCTTAGATTTTTTTCACAGCCAAGCTATAAATGTAATTTAATATGGAAATTATACTTTCATTGTTTTTTTAATTCTCTTGTTACAACTGCTGGATGAACAGCAGACATCCTGGAAAGTCCATCATTGCTGGGCTCTGTCTGTCAGCAAGTCAATCCATTGGCTGAAATCTGCAATAAAGTATTCAAACTGTTGACAGATTGTTCCCCTGGATGAGCACATAAGTGCCAGAGTGACCTGCTTACAAATTAAAAAAAAGAAAATCACCCAAGAATCACCTAAAACCATTAGAGAGTACACATGAGTTTCACTGCTGAACATAGAGAAAATGACACAAATGAAAGTGGTTAGCTGAATCTATCTGTTGTGGTGAAGAGAGAGCGGAGCAGAGAAGCGAAGGTGTCAATTTACTGGTCAATCTGCATTTCTCATCCTCACCTATGGCCATAAGGTCGGGGTAGTGACCGAAAGAATGAGGTCATGGATACAAGTGGCAGGAATGACTTTCCTTCAAAGGGTGGCTGGGCTCTTCCTTAGAGATAGGGTGAGGAGCTCGGTCATTTAAGAGGTGCTCAGAGTAGAGCCACTGCTCCTCCACATCAAAAGGAGCCAGTTGAAGTTTTGCTTGGTGGTTGGACACCTCCTAGGTAAGGTTTTTTGGGGGCTATGTCCCAGCAGAAGGAGGCCCAAGGGGAAATCCAGGACTCACTGGAGAGATTATATAAGTTGGCTGACTTGGCAACGACTCGGTGTCCCCCCGGATGAGCTGGAAGAGGTAGGCAGATGTGCTGGCCACAAACCAAACCCGGATAAGTGTTAGAAAATGAATGGATAGAAATGCTCCTGTGGCTACTTCTTCAGCTGCACATCTTATTTGTGATTTAGCTTGATTGTTCAGCACTGATTTATTATTGCACTTCCAGAAAGTTGCAGGGCTTCTGGGACATCAATGTGAAAATGTAGGCACTTAGACCACCTGCCATTTAGTCCTAAGTGTGGCAAGATCCCAGAATTCCCAAAATGCAAATCCCTGTCATCTTTTATTATGCCCATCAGGTGAACCTACAGGTCTTTTAAACCCTGTCTAGTTTGTAACATCGAGCTTTAAATAGGTAAACCTGTAAAACTGATGATATCCTCTTAGAGCCCTGCCAAGTGAAGCATTAAGACTGCATTAAATGTCAGATAAATGCGAGTGGAGCACTGAAACAGGAGGTTACCATGCGCTCCCAGAATGAGAGTATCACCATTACTCAGTGCTGTGTAACTGAAGTATGCTTTGGTTTATCAGAGCTTTCACACTTAAAAATAAAGATTGAAAGCAGCTGTTGAAGTGTTTGGGTGGCAAAGCAAACCTGCAAACTCCTCACCCTCAGTGGTACGTTTGCCCCTCCCTACCCCATTGAATAAACGCGTGCAGCAGTGTTGACACACGGCAGTTTAGTCCTTGTGTGAAAGAGAGAGGAAGAAATGGAACGAGAGAGCCTCTAACCATCTCTATTTTACACAACAGGCCACGCAGACACAACAGGGATGGTCAGAGTTGGATTTCTGTGGTTTACCCAAAGAGTAAAGGGGAAAAAAATCCTCTTCTACCTTGATGTGGTTTTTCATTGTGTCCTACATCTGACAAAGTCCACTTTGGCTGGAATTACACACAGACAAACGCACTCACGGACTGAGCAGTGTTTCTGGTCTGTTCTACACCTGGCATATTTTTAAAAAATCTATTTTCTGCTTTTTTTTTCTTTTGTCTCTCGAACACTTTGTGACACATTTGTTTGTTGAAAGGACTCCAGAGTTACATTTAAGTAGATTTCATATCCAACACTTACCTAAATCCGCAGCTTCTCCGCAGGCCTGGCATCAAGCCGCAGGAGAAGAGTGAACAAAGACTGAGCACAGGAGAAGCCTGACAGCTGAGAACTGTGTGATCTGTTCACTGAGAAAGACACTGTATGTGTATGCGGTAGATTGATTGTCAGGAAACCACAGAGTGAGAGAATAGTAAGAGAGCGAGAGCAGTAATAGTTTACCAATCCAAATCAGATGTAGAGATCAAGGGAGCTAATCCAGTGTCAAGCCTAATAGAATCACACAGGAATAGACTGAACGGCTCAACGGTGGCTTAGACCTGGCGTCTTTGTGTGCGTGAGAGTGCATGTGTCAGTGTATAATGGAAGTATTCCCTGGATTAATGGTTGGCGCAAGACTACCAGCAAAACAGGTTAAATGTGCAGCTGTGTGCATACAGCTCCTAACAATGCCAGGCTAACCGTATGAGTGGTAGATAAGTTGTTTTGTTGATCAAACCTGTGTATAAAAGACGTGGCCGCTGTGACATCATCCTCAGGTTAGTGAAGTGCCATCTTAGAGCTTCAGGCCAAGTATTTTGGGTGTTCCCACTGTAGTTTTTTTTTTTTTTAATTTTAACAAACGTGACAAGCAAGAGGGCAGCTCAGACTGAGAAACCTTAGAAATTGGCACAATCATACACTAGCAGCTTGTCAGTTGCGAGGTAGGTCCACCCCAAAGCGAACCCAGCTTTACTGTCCTTAGCAATTTTGCGAAAACTTTGTCCCCAAAAAACAGAATGAAGTCAACAGCAACTGATGATGAGCTGGTCCTGATATTTCTAAACAAGAAAAGGAAGAAACTGAGATTCTGAGTTAATCTGAGAATTTCATTATTTGATCCAGGAGTTTACACTGTATCACAGTCGAGTGAGCCTAAGCAGCATCTAGCTGTGTGTCTGAGATAAAATACTATTATTTTACTATTTCCATATCATTATTCAGTACCAGTGCGTGTTTTGAGCTACAAGCACAATTGTTGCCAAACGCAGTGGTCAGATTGGTCAGATCTGTTTATTTGCATTTGCGAAAAATCTGAAAAATCTTGATCCAAAAATATAAATGCTGCAAAATTATGTGGTCGCTGTAAACCCCTGCATTAAGATAGATCTCTAACGCGCTAAATATTTGTACGAATTTTACAAGTCTGGTGTGTAAACTAGAAACTGAAAGCTTTGTCCATTTTTCAATATACAGTTTATGCCCAAACCACAAGTCATTTTTGTTCATGTTTGTTGTCATTTAGACGTAGGAGTGCACAGATTGCACAGCTGACTGCCAACATGCTGTAATGGTCGCAAGATTATCTTGGTTAGATCAAGAAGTCTGTTGACTGACCGCTGTTTGAGATTGATGAGTTCAACCTCTCTCCTCTCCATCTCTTGTGACCCCACAGTCTGCAATTTCCCAACCTCCATCTTTTAACATCATTCTGATTTCCTGATTTCTTGCATCTTATCCGAGTCTAACTGGACGCAAGTCTTGCCTTTTTAATGTCTCTGGATCAGAGTAAGAACATCTATATGAAAGGGGTGGCAGAGCCCCGAGTTTCACTTCACTGGTCACCAAGATGAAAAAACAACTGCATGATTTCCCCTAAAATAAGGCTTTTAAATATTTATGGCACTAAAGCTTTACTTAGAGCATAATCCAGACTACCAACACAGTCAACATATTTGATTCATTCCACCTCAGTACTGAGCAAATGTCATGATAATTCATGTCGAGGATAGAGTAATCCAAGAAAAATAGTAACCTTTGCTTCTAGTCTGCCTGCTGTGACCGTCCGCTGTGGACTTCTCTCAGTGTGATTGGATTACAAGTTGGCTCTTTGGCCATCCTTGTCTTCAGTGCGATACTGCCATGTCTCTGCCTTTTTTATATGTCTGCAATTTTATCTGAAAAGCTGTCTCATGTGTCAAACACTTTGGCTGATATCACGTCATCTTGGAATTCCTCAAACAAAAGGACTTGTCCTGATCTGCAAAAGTGCAAGTTTTGTGATGCTTTTACGGTTTTTCTTCAGTTTGTGTAAGATGGGCAGTTGGAGTTTTGGTATTGTTGCACTACAGGATGTCTCAGCCTGCTCTAGCACGCAGACTCATCTGACATGCCAGTTTGAACCCTAATCAAAAGCAGACATATCCTCTTCTTTGCCCTAAATTGGTCTGGAACTTGCCCTGGAGCAAGTAGCAGTTACAGTTGTAATTGGCATTTTTTGGTAGTTTCTGATTTATAGCCTGCTAGACGCTGAAGATGATGGAAAATTATCATTATTGTTATTTAGGGCCCTACATCACACAATATTTGGGCCAAGGCTTCCTGTTCAATTTTGGATGATTGTTAAGTGTTTTGAGATGCCAAATGCAAGTGCATTCCCTCTTTTGCTCCTTAATGTATATCTGCTGTTTTCTTATTTTTACATATGGCTGTCGATTGAGCTTGATGACTCCAACCTCTCTCTTTTCTGTCACTTCTGGTCACACAATCTGCGATTTTCTAATCCCCATCTTTTTGTCAACTTGTTTCAAAGACGTAAAAGGCACAACTATCAGTCTTTAACTTTAAGTGACATCACAGTGTTAAAATCATCACCTTTTTCTCTCTTTTCACCATGTGAGTCGGATTAGTGTTGCCAAGTCATATTACGATTTTCATCTATACTTCTCTTCCTTTTGTGTGATTATCATTAAGTAGCTCTCAAACCACGATAGACTGGACAGACGACAATCAGATAAGTCATTAATGCAGTATGTCACATTCGGCGCACATGATCAGCCTTCCTCTTGGTGAGCTGTTCTAAATTTCTGCAAGTATGCCAGCAAAAACAACAACAAACTGACAAAAGCCATGGTGAGTTTATTCACAATAGAACCTGCTTTGCTGTTTTGTTCTCGCAGGCACTATTTGTCATCTGACTTGAGTTCCAAATAGGAGTATTTTGCTGGCTGTGTGTCCCGTGGTTAAAGGAAAATTGGCAGGAGTTAGAGCCAGACCGATAACTAAATTGATAACTGTGTTTTACAGTCATTACTTTTTGCCCTATTTGTTTGAAAGACCAATGCAGGCTTGTGTGAATGTGTTTGTTGATTTGTTAGACATGATCCAAGGCTATGTAACTTCTGAGCAAATAAATGACACAGATGACACATTTCTCTCAGATTCATTAGTTTTCACTGCGATTTAAGCGTACAGATTACAGAGTTCTGATTAAACTTTGACAAATGTAAAGTTAAGGGTTTGAATGCTGTCATTAGAGGGCATCGTAAGTATAGTCACTCATCATGTGTTTGTTCCACCCTGGGTGCTGGTGTTTATTCTGCTGTCAGGCACTTTGAACACAAGCATTCCTAAACTATTTTATAAAAAAAAGAAAAAATCATTTTATTAGTATTCTAAGAGGTTACAGTTTCCAAAAAAGTAATATTAGCTCAAAGGATTTGAAATGTTAAAGACACATGACTAATTCTTCTTGCCCGAATAAGACTGCTGTTGTTCTTGGACAGCAGAAGCCACCATATACTGAATGATTAACGACCTCCTGTCAGTATTTTTGCTGTGGATTTGGTGTGGTTTGGCAAACTACGGGACTGTAGAATTTCTAATTGCTCATCACATTATTTTCTGTTTCATTATTTTTGAATTCTTTCATTCTGCCAAAAAAACTGTGCTGAATGAAAAGTGCTGACGAGCTGAAACCTGAAACACAACATGAACACCACTAAGTATGGCAGAGCAGTTGCTTAAATCTGGTTTAGAAAAAAAAGTCACATTTATATACAATGTAAACGTATTCTTTGAATTTGCAGCGTTTGCGTTTTGAAAGGTCATATGAGGCAAACCATGTGGTTTTTGGTGAATGTGAAAAAGATTCTAACCTTGGTCTCCTCAACCTGTTTGTATTCCCAAGTCACCACATAGGGATGCTTCTTCAGGACTCCTGGGTGTCACATTGCAACACACTTTGTACCCCTTTAGGATCATTTTTCAATATGTGCGGTATTCTGATAGCATCAATAGGAGTAGTTAAACATTTGAAACGGATGCCTTGAGCAGTCAAAAGTACTCTCTTGGTGCCATTACCGCCTCGGGACTGATATCAGTGCTTACTGAGGATGTGTAATGTATTTTTACTAGTGCTGTCAGCATTAAAACGGGCTAATCTGCGTTAAAGAGTTACTCGGCATTAACGCGTTAATGCGGCTTAAACGCGTTAACGCTGTCATCATAACTAATGCGATTAACAATTAACCCGTCTGGAGCGCAGACTGACTCAAAATCCCTGAAATGTTTCTGTCAAGTCAAAGCATTTCGGGCAGTTTGTCCAAAGTTTGTCCATTCTGTGCTCTAGATGGGTCGAGTGCGTTAAAAATTTTAATCGCGTTAATCGTGATGGCGGCCGCATTAAAGCGTTAACGCTGACAGCCCTAATTTTGCATGCTGCCAAGTCTGACACATTCTACCTTGTGGTTCTGTCACATTAGTTGTCACGTTCCAAATGCAAATAACTGAGATAAACTACCACAATGGTAATACTGTACCAGGGGGGAAAAAACAGCTGCTGCCAACTGATTTTTGTAGTGATTCTTGCAAGAGGCAACCACTGGGGCAGAAAGATGAAGCCAGTGTAGAAGTGCCAAAAAAAACAAACAAGCTGCATTTTCTTCAGAAATTACAGGAACCTGGTTTCAAAAGTGAGTTACTCACCAATTACTTGCATTAATTCCCAGCTTAGCAGTGTTAAAAAGCACGTTTACCGCCTGGTATTTGTGTCTGTTTGTGCATGCATTTCACCCATGCAGTTTATGGATGTGGCTTGCAAACCAAGCTTGGCTCGTGTTAATCAGTGTTGGGATCGTTGTTCAAAATAAGTACTGTATTACACATTAAACATTACTTTTCTTTAAAGTAATGAGGTATGTTACTTAATTACTCTCCAGAGAAAATAATTTGTTACACTACTCGTTACACTATTTTCCTGTTGTTCCGTAAATTGGCCCAAAACACAGTATCTCATAATAACCAGTTAACAATATAACCTTGGGGCTACAATCCCACAAACCAACACTAATCCCTATCCTAATAAGGACACACGTACGAGCTTTATTTCAGTTTTTACGTATGACCAAGAACTCGACGACACAAAGCAAAGATGAAAACCAGCCCAAACAGAGTCTGCAAGCCTGACCGCTGACCACTGCCTTTGTTACCTCTTCAGTTTAAGCCTCACTCTTGTTTTTGGGCTAGGTTAGCATTAGCATCCTGTCTGTACAGATCTTAGCAAAGAGTTGAAGTTGCGTTAGCAGTATAATGATGTTTCTGTCCTGAACACACTTTGCATTTGCCATCTGCTCTTAACCTAATGTGTAATAAAAATAAATGCAATGTCTATATCTCAGCTGTAGAACATGCTGCCGTTTTTTATAGTAATGTGTTACTTTGTAACGTGTTACCCAACACTGGTGTTTAAATGATAGCTCCTGTCAAATATGGTCACACCTGGCTTGCAAAAAGCATAGTGCCACTAACTGTACAAGTTAATGACATTAAAAAAAAGAGTTTGAGAGTCATATAAAGGCCTTTAGACTGAGGAAAAACACTATGACATGATTATTTTTTATCATTTGAAAGATTGGAGTCATTTGAATATCCCATGAAGCTTTGATTTGCCTTCACACATCTATTGGCTGTTGGATTGCAGCACACCACATCACTTGCAACATGTTTCTCGAGGAAGTTAGGCATTGCCTAACCTCTGTTTTATCATTAGTTTTGCAATGCTTATTAGATGCAGGCAAATTAACCACTATTGTCCTTCCACATGCTTGCAGCAAGAAGTCATGATATTAGATAGCAAATGATATGCGGTATAGCAGCTGGGCTGTCTTTCCCTTTGGTTTTACTAAACCCAAAGGCTGAGATGAGTAAGTGCAACTCCTTTAGTGTGTTTATCGTTCATTAATCCAGACATACCTCAGACTGTTCATGTTCAAATGTGAAAAAAAGGAATAGTATTGCGGAATCAGTTCAGGTCATGTTGCGTTTCAGATCTAAAACTGAAAAAACTGAAAAGTGAAGTAGCTTGTAAAATCACTAAATGGTCTCGGAATAGAAATACAAGTGAGATTAAAGGCCTCAAATACTTGCAGCAGATATAGTGCAGATTACAGATTAAGCATCCAGTCAGTCTTGAAAAGGAACATGGGACTCTCAGGAAATAAACTTACTGTCAGGCAAACCACCAGGGAAAGCACAGACAAGGAGTAAGTCACCTTCATAGCACGCAAAGCCTGTGCAACTAGTACTAGAACTATGACTACACTGGACCATAAAAGGCCAACCATCAGTGGAAGTAATACAAGGGTATGGAGACTGGTTTCAATACACACCGTACCATAGTTCCAAGCTCCATATATTTCATAAATATGTAATGCAGATTTTTTTTTAGAATAGTCCAATAGCAGCGTTCTTGTCTGGTGATAGGGTTAGCGTGCATTGCTCTCATGTTTCCAACCGCCACACAAACAGCCTTTCCAGTGCATTACCACCCCACATTTATACAAGTCTCCTTTCACTTAAAGTGTGCTTTGATTATTGTTACTTCACTCAGATGTTTGAATGATGGATTTAATGCTACAAACATATGAACCTACTGACCAGTTATACTGGGGAGTCAAACATATTGTGTGTGGTAAACCCAAGTCATAAATCCAAGCTTCTTCTTCTCGCTCATTCATCATAACTCAGTCAAACCTTGACACACAGACAGGAAACACATCACATTCAGTGTGAGTTATGGTTTGCATCAAAAATGCAGTCCACTTGGAAATCACAAAAACAAAAAATACTTCAGTACTTGGCTGAGAATGATTATGCTTTTGTTTTTTTCTTCCCTATCAAATGATCAAATTACAGTTGCCTGTAGATTCAGGAGTACCCTGTAAACGGGAACTTAACAGCTAATTGAGCATACAGCCAGAAATGTATCCACAGGATGTGTTTGCCCCCAGCCAATGTCACTAATGCAATAGAGAGATCAGTTAAATCAGTCCTTTATTCCTGAGTGACAAAAGCATGGATAGGCCAACAACGGAATCCAGGGACAACCTGTGAAGCTGAAAAATGAAGCCAACGCGGAAGTGGTAAAAACTGCAGTTCCTCTTGAGCCACTTGAGACAGTATTCATTTTTAGCCTCTATGGACAGCTTCACTTTAACTCTGAGATAGTTGGATGTTTTGTAAGTCATCCACCTGGATTATTGAGTTAGAGGTGTGGCTAAATTGATTACGGGAGTCCTGTCACAGGCAGCTGGAACCTAGGTCAATGTCTGCTAGGCCTGAGACATTAAATTGGACCTCTTCACTGATTGTAAGTACTGTTGGTACCTTCTGGAGCATTTTAATGGATTATTTGACTAACGTTATGGCTTACTGTTTGGTATAGACCACCCCAGAATTATGTGCATTAATTTTGCCGACTTAATTTCTACCTTTTCGTTAGTCTGTTACTTAGTTTTAGCTTAAATGTGACAAAACTCATATTATGTCATACACTAACGATCGCTACCTAGAATTTCTTTTTTTTTTTTTAAAAGAAAGAAAGAAAGATGGCAAACCATGTTAGTATGGCCGATGTGTTTCACACCACTGGAAACATTTTTTTGACGATTACCCCAAATTTGGGGTTAGGTTTTTGGGCTTTAGGATAAACATTAGTTGGGATTAGTATTATGTTTGGTTTAGAGATAAACCATATGAGGGGACATTTATAGGGAATGAAATTTGTGTGCGATGACTGTGAGACTGTGTTAAGAACACCAGGCAGCAGGTTTCTCCCCGAGGCCATCTGAACAACTGCCAGCTCAAATATCAAAGGTGGCCACATCAGTCCTCACAGACGTCACCTATAGGCATTTCATTCTATATGGAGAAAAAGAAGATCACGCGTCATCTTAGACACATTGGAGATGTGTGCTTTCTTTTTCTTTTTTCAGTGAATCACTAAAGTTGACTGCTATCCAAAAGGGATCCCACTGCTTCTAAAAAGAAGAGAAAAACACAAAACTCTTCCTCCTTTAACAACAAGGGAGTCATTTTTCATGGAAGTGATGTTAAGAAATGAAAGACAACATAATCTGTAGTAAAAGCAGCACCTCTATGTCATGTCTTGGCAAATCAAATAATGACTGTTAATTTAGCAGATGTGAGAAGCACTACAGATTACGCATGGGCCACTTGGGTGCTATAAATCTCTGCTGAAACTGACAGATTGGAAGAGAATGTGACCTGACTTTGCCTGCAGTTTTATAGTTTTAGCAGGGAAACCATAATCATCTTAATGGTGAAAGACCCCAGATCTTAATCTGATATAACAACTAAATGAAATCAGGTTCCAAATTGGATTAGTGTGACCAGAAATAATGAAAATGTATACATAATCTTTTTAGACACCATCTGACCGTCAGACTCCTTTTGACGAAAGGAATAGTCGAGTACCTAAATACAAAAGATAGTGCAAACTAGTATAGTATAGAACTATATATATAGAATACAGTCTAGTTCTATGACTTTGTGCAAAGTGCTCTAACACAAGTAACTAATGGTTGTGTTTTGTAGCCAGACTTCTCTGTGGTGGCCATGGCTGCCCCTCAATCGGACCCCTGCTTCCACTATTGAGTACTTTTACTACAGATGCTGATATATCTGTGCTCTTGGTAAATTTAAAATATTCCGCGGAGCATATCTCTGCATGATATGAATTTTTGCTTGAAAAGCTAATAATATGTTATGTTTAATAAGGAACACTATAAGTTAAACAAAAATAAAATGAATATGGATGAAAATGTTAGCCCACAGTGCTTACTGGGGTGACCTAATGTCCCATTTTATGTGGGACTACACAGCCTTTTCCCCCTTGTCCCCCTGTCCCACAAACTGAGTCGATGTCCCACATTTTGACTGGCTCTGCATGATGTGCACCTGCACAGTTTAGTTCTGTTTATATTTCTAAGTCAGATAAGAAATTTCAGACTACCTCCCAGCATTAGTAACATGTCCCACATTGTCCCACAGAAACATAGTGTTTGCCCCACATTTAGTTTTTTGGGATCTGGTCACCCTGGTGCTGGCATTGACCTCCAGAGAGGAGCTAAGCTATATTAGCTAAGATTGTGTTTCAGATTTATGTCTCAAATTTGCATAGCCAGAAATAAATATACAAGTCAAATAATTAGCCTTGCAAATCCAACAGGAAGCAGTCATTGTGATTAGTTACCTGCTTCCCATAAATGTTGTGTGTGCGAGGTCAGATTAGAGCGTTGAAAGGATTTCATTTAGTGCTTTCAGTCAGCCACAGTCTCTAAATTTAGTGACAAAACAGTGAGGTATTTAGGTACTTGTACTACTCTTTTAAAACTCTGTTAAATAGATATTAATTTGTTCTGGAGAAACTGACATTTTGAAAGGTCACAAGACAGCAGAGAGATTACTAGCTCTCTTATGTTTAGCCAGTTAGGTTTTATGTATATACATAAATAACCACTTAAAAAGCTTTTTATGGGAATTCATCCCAGCTGACACTCACAGAGATAAACTGTATCAAGATCAGGACATTATAAGGAGGTCACAGAGTTTCCCTCTTAATTTGGAATAGTGTGAGTGGAAAGAAAAATGTCTGGGAAGGAGACGTAAAGAGTGAAGAATGAAGGACATAAAGATCTAGACAGTGGAGGTGAGGGAGATAAAGAAAATCGTTGAGACAGGGAGGCAGATTACCGGCTCAAAACGAACAGAAAGAGGACAGCTGGACTGTCATATGACTGCACTGCTGGGAAGGCCAAGCCTCACCTTGAAACCTCATGATCTCTATCTACTCTGACTCTCTGGGAATTGTGGGAATTACTGATAAAGAAAATGAAAAAAAAATAGACAAGCAAACAGAACTGTGCTAATGAGGATTTCCATTTAGAGCCTTTTATATCACAGCAACAGTCAAGGTTACAGGTCAAAGTAATGAATGTCTTAAATGAATTGTGGAGTATGTATAGGTACATGCGTCTGCACTCAACTCCCCTGCTTTGTGTCGTTTCTGTTCTACAGAGCAGCACTGCCTAATCCCCATCCTTACAGTATGTTTTGCTCTAACTAGTCATAAGAATGTCCAGCGTAAACACTCTGCTAAATGTGTAAACCATGTCAGAGCAGGCGAGGCTGTGAATCTGTGACCATAGGATGAAAGAATCAGCTTGGTCCACACCAAAGAGCAAGGGAAGACAGGAGGAAAATTAGAGATCATGGTAAACCCACTAATATTTTGCTTTCCTCACCCTTTTGGTATGAAGCTTGCTCTTCATTCAATTTGCTTGACATTTAGGCTTTAACTGCATCTTGATGGGCCTTCACTGACCAGAAATCTTTTTTATTTTTTTTAAGAAAAGTGCTTGAGGTCTCGAGTACTTGACTTTAATTACAAAACACTCAAAAAGCATCTCAAAAAGCAGAAACATAGTCGAGGGCTTTTGGAGATGTCGACATTATAGATGGACCTCTGGGACCAGAAAAGCTTCTCCTTGTGAAGGTGACATTTCTTCACTTTCACTTCTCCCAGTATTTTATGGAATAGTAATGCTAGATTGAACATGTTCTGCCTACTTTCTGTTTAATCTAAATCCATAATACTGCATTAAAGTTTCTATCATTGACCAAAAATGTAAAAAAGATGATTACAAAACACGATGTAATGAAAATAAATGACAAATTTAATTCATCATTTCTGAATATTTTCATTTGTTTTAGTTTGCAGTTTCTTGTTGCATCTTCTCCATCTTTGATGGTTTAATTTACAAACAGTAACAGGCTCAAACAGACCAAACAAAACCTTTTCATTTGTTTTTTTTAGTACAGTACCAGAAACTGAAAAAACTGTCAGAAACCTGAGCGAGGACTTTTCATGATTTTTGTGACTTTATTTATCTAATTTAGTGGTCTGCCTTATTTGGAATTTATCCCAATTAATAATTAACTTGTAAAATGCAGTTGCTGAACAGCACCATAAGGTGGTGCCATTTTCCTATTTGCAGTGCCGAACAAGAGTTTTTAGTTGTACACAGACACTGACGAATCGTACCTCGTAGAGGCCTCCTATTGTGTGGTCGAAGTTGAGTACTGGAGAACAAAGCGCTAGTGTAGAAATCTTCTTTCCCACAATCCCACAAAGTTCTAAGATAGGAAGCTGTCCCCTGCTAGGTAAGCTAGTCGACTTTTGCTAGTTTTTCCACAGGCACCATCGCATATCACAGGCTTTGTACCCTCATGATTTAATTATTTCATTGTTTTCCCCCCTCAGTGTGGGAGGTTGTGCTGCACACACAAATGCCTTTGTGAACATATTGGCAATTAGCACATTTTCCAACGCTAGATATCAGAAAAGTGGCGTAT
Source organism: Etia nguti (assembly GCA_015106755.1). Taxonomy (NCBI): domain Eukaryota; kingdom Metazoa; phylum Chordata; class Actinopteri; order Cichliformes; family Cichlidae; genus Etia; species Etia nguti. The sequence continues at coordinate 6,299 of VUQG01015678.1, read as the reverse complement.
CCTAGTATCTACAGAAGCTGATACCTGTTGATATTCCTTGTTGGTTCATGCCACACCTAGCATGCCTCTGTATCAGACTAGTGGGACCCACAGTTTAAAAACCACTGCTTTAAACTAACTTATTTTGTGATTGGATGGCCTTCACCAAAAGAATATTTGAACATCAAGAGATGTCGGCTTCTGTGCTCTCAGCCAGAGCGCTCAGCTCACATGTGATCGAATACAGTGCTGAAAAGAAACATGATGAATATAATGATTACTTTTTCCCTGCTTGACCATCACCCTTTGTGGATTTTGCATGGACCTTAAGCTGAGTACGAGCAGTAGGCCTATCCTGGAAGAATACCTTCATCAGTGTTAGTTCATAATAACTGAATTAAAACATTTTTTTCAGGAAAATATACCAAATGAGAACAATATACACTTTTTTAAAGGTTTTTTTTTTAGAGAAAGTATGCTAACAGAACAGGACGTTTCTGTAATTATTTCTGCATAACTCTAAATGAATTTGGAATTCGTTACAGCCACAAAAAGCTGAGACTGGGATTCAAGATTGATTCTCTGGGTTTGTCCCGCCCAAAAAAATCCCAACACTGATTCTATAGAAAGCCTGCTTGTGTTTAAAAGATAATGTACTATTTTTTTCATGGTAAAATTTGTTAAACAGATGTGGCACTTTTTGATATACATTTCCCCTTTATTCCTCCCTCATTCATTCGTCGAATTGCCTTGTTTTCTGTGATATAATCAAACTAATTTGCCATTTTTGGAAATATTTAATTGTACAGTTTCTGGATATGTGGAAAAATGTCAGTCGTAAAGTGAATTAAACATAATTCTGCAGCACGAGGAGAGGTGAAAAACATCACATGTTGAGGGGAACAGATTTCCAGAAGAGGAAGGGGGTTCGAGGAAGCTACAGCTTCTAGTCAGTCCCTCAGGAAGTGTCGCAAAACCTCTGTGATGGGGTAACACTGGTGATCCACCCAGAATGCCTTTTCCTGGATGATGCTGCGCTCCAAGTCCATCAGTCAACAAGAGACCAATTAAACAGAACGAGTGATTGCATCTGTTTCTTTATTTAAGGTTTTATCTGGTCAGGGAAAATGTACTATGCACACTTTTTGGTGTTGTATAAGGTTACAGTCGCACATTTTTACACCTCCAAGCTTCGTGGCACGACCTCTGCCATTTTCACTCTGCACAATAGTTAAAGTAGATTTTATACCTCATTACGTTTGTTTCTGTTGAAATAAACTCGGTCTGATTTTGATCTTTGGTTCTTGTGTTTTTGGCAGCAGTCCTTTGATAGCTGCGCATTCATAGTTTCCCGACATGTTTTCTCAAGTTCCTCTTGGAATTTAAACCAAGTTAATTTAAAAGAAAAACTGCCACAAGAAATGAAAGTAGAAAAAAAACTATGCAAGAAAGTTATGCGAGGAGATGCATAAACAAGAGAAAAAAAAGTTGTACTGTCCACAATAAAATTATCGTGTTTTTAACTATATCTACTGTACTTCATGTTCTTTCACTGAGCACCGCCCCTACGCTGTTCACAACCCTAACTCCTTATTTTTTTCTCCATTCCTCCTACAGTAAAGCACAAAATGAACGCTGTTAAACTGCAGCTGCGCTAAGAGCTGCATGGCATGCCCGCACGCAACAGCTCACAGCTGGAGCAGCAGCTTCTCTAAGGATGCCACGGAGGCCATCATTGACTCAAGTGCCCATAAAGTTACGGAACTGAGCCGGTGTCTCCCCCTCTCGCCTCCTTCCATGCGTCCTAATTTCCCCGTCCTGCTGTGTGTCTGCATGTCAGGAAAGGCTCAAATCCGCCACCGCAACAGCTGTTCTGGCGGCCTCTTGGCGTGCACACACACTTCGACGCACGCACGTACTCAGAAAAGTGTACGAGAAGCAGCAGCAGGGAAGCATCCACCAAAAAGGCTGAATACGCCCACTGATGCGCGCCATTACGCAAAGCTGCCCAGACCACAGATCCTGCAATACACACGCCTCATCAGGCCATCATGTTAGTCCACGCACGCGCTAGCAGCATCAGTATTTCTGGGAGGTTCAGGATTATTTGGCTCGTTTAACACCTGCCAACAGTGAAATCTGAAGTCAGAGGCGGTTCGATGGAAGGGAACAAGGTTATACAATGTACCCACGTGCACCTACTCCAACCCCAATTCAAATATTTTAGGTATGTTTTCACATTCAATTTGAATGAGTTGGGAATGTTTCTTGCATGCACATTTGTTACAAAATACTCGTTTACAGTATTCAAGTTCAGTGCGTAAGAAGATTCTGGAGAGGGTATCTGCGCCCAGAGAGCTCTCACTTTTTTTTTATTTTTATTTTTTTTTAGGTCTAACAGGTTTTAGTCTGCATGCGTATACAAACAACGTGCACGCACACACACGGAACCAGCAACAAGCAAAGAGGGAGAGCAGTCCGCACAGGCCACCTTTGTTTTAGGAGTCATCCGTGACACATCAACTTTCACAGCCACTAACCGCGAGCTGAGGAGCAATTAGCGCGTGGGTAATCCAGAGGCACATCGTTCTCGTGCGCATTCTGCCAGATCCGCTGCCTCCGCCAGGGAAAACTCCCGCGTGTGACTGAACAACAGGAGTCCCAAACATTTGTATGCGTAAAACAACTTTGGAAATAGCCAACCTTCAAGTCTACCTGTTCCAAACTCCGAGGGAAACGTGCAACATAAGTTACTTTGTCGGTTGGTTTCCCTTTTTACTTTGTTTTACTGACCAAATCTTAAAGTTAGAAGGTGAAATAAGTCGGTGAACACGAGATGCAATTCGTTATTTAAAAAACTAAATAAAAATGAAATCTTCAGCACATATTTAGACGCGATTCTCTGCCAAATTCAGAATTTCTGAAACTTTTTGAGCCATTTGTGCAAGTTGTAAATCCAGCAACTCCAGAGCCGTTTACCTCAGGGTCTAATCCACTTCATAAGAAACCATCTGAGCCTGTTACCACCGTTTAAATTACGTTGAGCAAGTCTTACACTTTGGCTTATACCTGGTGTCAAAGAACCAAAGAGTTTTGCAGCGACAAAAACACTCCACTAAGCACCCAGTTAAATGAAATCAAGTGTTCCTACCGTAATAAAGGTAACCATAGCATCGGCGGGTTAGTATCCAACAGAGTCGACATGAAGGTGATTAATTTTTACACTGAATCCTTCGGCGAAAACTTCCCACTTTGTGAGGGCTGCCGCTTGCCTGTGCGCCACACTAGTTCTGTGTGGACAAGATCAGGGTGTGCGTAATGCTCTCTCTCTCTCTCTCTCTCTCTCTCTCTCTCTCTCTCTCTCTCTCTTCTTTGGACAACATAATCTACGCCGCTCTTTCTGTTACAGGACAGATGGCTCTTGGCGCATGCAGCAGGAAAGAGCAAAGACCTGCATGCATGCATGCGGCCACTGTCTGTCAGCGAAGCAAGCCTGCTGACATGAATTAGGACACCGAATTAGGAGCTTGTGTGTGTGTGTCCATGTGTGTGTGCCGCGCGCGTGTGATTAATGCTCTCTTTCAGTTTGTCTGTATGTAGTCCCGGCTTTTATTTGTCAGATTCTTCAAAGACTAAAACTAAAACTGAGCTAAACCATAATCTGAGTAACAGTACAAATTTTAGACAGAAAAATCTAATTGGTTGGTATGTCATTGTAATTTGGGCAAAATTAGTGTAACAAACTTTTATTTGCAAGTTCCTAAAAAATCTGACTGAGCATTTTGTAAGAGTCAGTTTCTTTGAGGGCAATTCAAGCACTTTATTTAATCCTAAAACGCAACAGACTCTGCTAAACAGCACAAAGTCCAAGGTGGCACTGTCAGTCCCCACAGGAGAATTATCGGGATCTGATTTATTTTTTTTGGGGGGGGGGGCTCTCACAGAAGCCCTGCATAGGCTGGTCACCTATCCAAGGTGTACCCCACTTCTCATCCTGTGGCAGCTGGGTAGGCTCCTGACATCAGGCTCTATGGACAACAGTATCGGGACACAACCCTTAATCTTTAAATTCAAGTGTTTTCAGTCCCACTGCCACAGATTTATGAAATAAAGCACCTAGGCTGCCAGTTTAGCTTACTGGCTTAGAAGGCACTCATATGTCCTGTGGCTAAAATGCAGTTTGAAGCTGACCTGTGGGCCTTCGCTGTGTGTTCTCCTGCTCTTTCTCCCCCACTTTTCTCCACTGCTGATCTATCAAATAAAGGCAAAAAGCCTAAAAGTAAATCTAAAAAAAATCACCAAACACCTAGCCATGCAGTCTGCCTTTACAAACATTTCTAAAGAAACAAATGGGATGTTCTAGAGAACTCACTGAATTTGAGCGTGGTACAGCATTAGTATGCCAGCTCTACAACAAGTCAGTTTACAAAATTTCTTCACTCATAGATATTCCACAATCAACTGTAAGTGCTATTATTTCAAAGTGGAAGCTGTTTGGAACCACAGGAACTCAGCCAGAGTGGTGTAGTACATTGTGTATAAAAGTCAATGACTGCAGAGTTCCAAACTGCCAAACATCAATTCAAAAACCGTGTGCCAGGAGCTTCATGGATGGGTTTCCACTGCCGAACAGCTGCTGTAGGTGTGATGTGTTGGTGGCCCAGTAGTTTTGTTCATATACTGTACATATTATTGTTGTATCATTGTCACGTTTACCTTGAGTGAAGACGTTTTTCTTAATCAGCATAATGTGATAACTTTTAGCATTTTTGCTATTCATTTTCAGAGATCAGCATAATGCAAATAAAAAATAGTTCTTAAATGAAGAAAATAATAAAACAGAGTTGAATTAGGCCTTGGCTACCTCCTAGCTTCAGTGTCTGTAGGATAGGGCAGTCTACTTGAAGGCTTGTTGTAGTTTCTGTGTCCGCCAGTCTACTGAAAAGTTAATTAAACTTGCACCTGCATAGATTCTACCTCATTCGACAAGATGCTACCCTACATTGCCAGCAATGACACCAAAGGATCTCAGTGGATGTTTGACTGTAATCAAATAGGCTGTAGACTGCACTATTATGTTGTAATTTAATTCAACCAACCATTCACAATGCCCTGCCCCACCCAGTAACTGGTGTTACACCTGTTGTGCTCTCCATTTTGGCAGAGAAGGATAATATCGCTCAAGATTATTTTAACCCCAGAACAGGTAAATTATCTTCAGCTTTAGCCGGCAAGCTAACCAAGCCTTATTTTGTTTTCAAGGAGTTTGTGTACATCATCCTCATCCTAAGGGACCAGACCAATAACATAGGGTTGTTTAGGAAATAATAATAATACATTAAAAAAAACTAGGAGATGAATAGAAATGAATGAATAGAAATACATCACAGCATAACTAGTTGTGGCGGCATTGCCACGTCACAGCAAAAAGGTCCATGGTTTTCAATCCAGTCTGAGGCCTTTCAGTAGCTTACATGTTCTCTCCAGGTACTCCAACTTTCTTCCACCATCCAAAGCCATGCATTGGGTTAGGATAATTGGTGTGAATGTGAGCTTTAATGGTTATCTCTGTGTTAGCCCTGTTGAGCTGTACAGAGAGTACAGAGAGCATCTCTTCATTTGCAAGAGCTGGGATAGGTTTCAGTCTCCCTATGACCCTGAACTGGATAATTGGAAGATAATGAAAGGATGGATTAATATCTAGTCAATCTTTCTGCTTTACCTGTGTATGCATAGAGTGGGATTCTAATTTACTAGCTAATGCTAGCAAGCTTAGTTAGCAAGCCATGGATGCATTGCAAGGACAGAAAAAAACACGAATAAAAGATTAGAATTTCACTTATTGAAGCCTTAGTGCAATTCTTGGATGGGTTGTTAGTACAATTAAACACATATACAGTGGCTTGCAAAAGTATTCGGCCCCCTTGAACTTTTCCACATTTTGTCACATTACAGCCACAAACATGAATCAATTTTATTGGAATTCCACGTGAAAGACCAATACAAAGTGGTGTACACGTGAGAAGTGGAACGAAAATCATACATGATTCCAAACATTTTTTACAAATAAATAACTGAAAAGTGGGGTGTGCGTAATTATTCAACCCTCTGAGTCAATACTTTGTAGAACCACCTTTTGCTGCAATTACAGCTGCCAGTCTTTTAGGGTATGTCTCTACCAGCTTTGCACATCTACAGACTGAAATCCTCGCCCATTCTTCTTTGCAAAACAGCTCCAGCTCAGTCAGATTAGATGGACAGCGTTTGTGAACAGCAGTTTTCAGATCTTGCCACAGATTCTCGATTGGATTTAGATCTGG
>VUQG01015677.1:6778-18055 GCA_015106755.1 Etia nguti | reverse complement strand
AGAGTGTGTGTGTGTGTGTGTAGTTTTTTTTTTTTTTTAGTTGTTTTTTTGTGTGTTTGTGTGTGTGTGTGTGTGTGTGTGTGTGTGTGTGTGTGTGTGTGTGTGTGTGTGTGTGTGTGTGTGTGTATGTGTCCCAGGGATTCAGGACTTCATACCCTTTCTCCTGAGTCCAAAACTTCAATATTGCAGTTGCTTAAACCTGCTAGCTTCCACTGTATACTTCAAGGGGCACACATACTCATAAACACACACAGACACATGCCTTCAGGGACGTGATACAAGGGCAATATTTTGAGGAAGTACACTTTGTGATTCTGTCGGTGAATCTGCACTCACCAAAGATGAAGTTGGCAAAAAGTGGTGAATCACTGTAGGACATACATGAGCCTAAAAGGACCAATTTCACAAGATGAAGCCAAAAAACCTAACAAATAATAATAATTTACTATTATTTTTTAAATTAAGGCTTGTGGCTCTTTAAGGATGTCTTTGCAAGGATAGCTGAGCTTTTTGAAAGTGTGTGATACTGAAATTATGTCTGGATTCCTTAATATTTAGTTTTCTTTAACTTTCTTTTATGGGAATGGGCCCATAAAAATATCAAAAATCACACACTTGATTTAAATTTGAATGATCTCCCTTTCATGATTGCCTTCTCTGGTATGTCCACACAGTTTCTAGTTTGGCTGCTATTTCAGTTAAACTCCCGTTATTTCCTCTTTTACTTGCGCCTCTGCAGTGTGTGCACTGGATCTCTTCCGGTGTGACTCTTTAACTGAAAACTGCTGGGTTGTAGGTGGAGACCCAGCTCTCATCACTAGCGATGATCTTCCAGACATGGAAGTTCTTGTTTGCTCTCTGTGCATGTTTGAGGACCATGGTGAAATCACAGAGGCACATCAGTCAGCTGTAAAGTTTGTGTTCATCAGGTGTGTCTGAGTGTTCATACCTGCAGGGCAGAGCGGACAACAACTGAAGTTTGCTTGAGGATATTGTGAAGCAGTTCCAACAGAGCTTGTAGCACAACGTGGCCAACCTTCCTTCCAGCATGCTCCTCTCTATCTAGATGAGCAAGCGCAGCTTCTGAGAGGGTACTCACCACCACCTCAATAAGCCCTGTGTAGTCGAGAAAAGTGGAGAAGATTGTATCTGAACTATGATTTCTTAGTTTTCTTGGGTAACTTGGTAACTTGTATCTTTGCAGAGCTTTGGATATGCCCTTTGGGAGCTTTGGGAACGTGTCAGCCTATATAAATTGTTAACCTACTAAGCCATGAACATAAAAAATAAGGATAATAATATAAGAGAACCTAATCAAGGATGGATTTGCCACTTTAACTGCCTAAAATCTTTAACCAGTTTAATACAAATTGTATCAGCTAATATATTCTATATGTTAAAATCATCTATCTATCTATCTATCTATCTATCTATCTATCTATCTATCTGTTTGTCTTTTTGAGGGGCCCTGTGTTCACCATACATTTTGTTAAACAAAGAGAAAGAAAAAGGAATTCACCCACATTACCAAAATTACATAAACATGTTCTTGTGAATGTGATAAAGTTCATGTGAACCAAAAACGTTTGTATAGCTGGAAAAAATTAGACTATACCCATAAATATCTGTAACTTCAGGCTCTGATTCAACTACAGAGCAGATTGATTGCCTATATGCAAGCTGAGGGATGCTTTTCATCTTAATTCAATTAACATTTTGTTATTACCAACCTGCACATCAGAGAAAACAACTTAAATATGACACTGAACTTTGCAGGGTTACAGTCCTTAATGAGAAACTACATAAGGGCAACAGAGGCAGCAAGACAACTCACTACACACTCATCCAAAAACTCATTCTTATCTTTTTTTTGTCTGTTCTCTCACCTCACTCAGTCTCTCCCTACATAACTGTCCAATGTACAACATGAGGTCGTTACCTCCTGCAAAGCTATGAATAGCACCTACTGAAGTGCAAACCCATGTTTTATCACTATTAAATTTAAAGTGACACAGAGGATACTCTGTGCAGCTTGATCTGTGTAACTACCTACTGAAAGAATCCTGAGGTGTAGTCACAGTGAAGACCGGATAGATTCTGCTCTGACTAGGTGGACATGACACATGCAGTGCTCATAAATGTAACAATACCTAGACAATCAATATGCCCAGATTTGTCCTTCATTTCCACTTCTGTGCACAGAAACTTAGTTATATAACCCCGTGTATTAAATCATAGTCTTCACTAGGGAAAATACACCCAGTTTTGTTTTCCTCTTCCAACAGATCTTTATTTAGACTGTGGATGTGATGTGTGTTTATTTTTGAGAGTAAAAGTGCAACACTGCAGACACTAGAAAGCCATTAAGTTTGCCTGCTGTCAGCGAGATGTACTGTTACACTGTCAAACAATCTCATAATTAATTAGACAAGCTGCTCTACTTTTGACTGTTCAATCAAAAAAGACTTGTCCTGTTAATGCAACTTGACAACGCAGTTCCACTTAGATAGTTTTTGTGTACTATGCTGCTGTTACTTGCTGATTATTACTACTGACCAAGTGTGCTCTTTTTAAAATGACAAGCTTCTGTAAATGACTCCTTAATTACAACAACACTAATATGACCTTAACAGAAGCTTTTTAAGGGTGGACAAAAGTGGAAAAGCTACAAAAGCATATGCAAAGACTGCATCAGCTAGCACTGAAACAAGCTTTCTACAAACTGAGTGAATGGACAATCTGTAAATATCACACCAAGACCGCAACATGTAATCTTTAAGAGGCAAAAAAAAGATGCATGACTGACAGCAAAACACCTGCAGAAAGCTTTACAACTTGCTAAATCTTTGTGTTGTGTGTCAATGAAAAACACTGACTAGAAACGGTGTTAATAGAAGGTCACAAAGGCTGTCCAAGAACAAATAAATAAAGCAGCACATTTCCAGTTCGTTGTGGGACAAATATTTCATGGACAGATGAGACAAAATTGGAACTTTCTGGCAAAAATCCACATAGCTATGTTTGGCCTCGGGGCCTGATGGAGGGACTGATTAATTCAAAATTGTATCTTGAACTTTTAAAAGCACAATTCAGGGCAACAGTTCATGACCTGAAGTTTAGGAGAGCCTGGGTGATACAAGAAGACACTGACCCAAATCACACTAGTAAATAAACAACAGAATGGATGAAAGAGAATGAAAATTCATGTTTTGGGATGGCCAAGTCAGAGTGCTGACCTTAACAAGTGAGATGTTGTGGCATGATGAGGAAAGAGCTGTTCATTCAAGAGATCCTAGAAATATGGATAAACTAAAACAGTTTTGTAGGAGGAATGGTCCAAAACTTTCTCCACATTGTACAAGTCTAATGAGCTGCATCTGCCATTGCTACATATTTATAAAGCCTAATGTAAGTGTTTACAAATGGTTATGGTTTCATGAATTCTTCTTCTTTCCTGAGGGCCTTATGACATTTTACGTCAAGGTCAAGAGGAGGTGTTAAGAGAAAGATATGGGATGCAATGGTTTGCATATTTAACCCTAACCCTTAAACACAAACCTTCACCCCCACTTAACACTGCTTCTGCTGTGGCTCGCTGCTTCTTGTCCATCCAACCAGCCATGCTTCCACCACCGCCTGCCCTTTACTCCATCTGTTCAGCCCTTATCCTCAGTCATCCTGAGTCCTACATCTGGCTCTTCCAAGCATCACATCTGTTCTTTCCTATAAAGTTATGTTTTTGTGTCAAAATTCATATTAAAATTAAACTGTTCCATAACTGAGAATTAAAAAAAGGTCATGGTAGCACGTACGGTTAGGTCGATATATATTTGTGCAGAGACAACTTTAACACAATCCCTTCTTTTTAGAGGCTCGAAAGTAATTGGACAAATAACTGAAAATAAAATTATTCACTGGTAAAAATCATCGGTAAAATCAATCATTTCTAATACTTGGTTTAAAACGCTTTGCTGGCAATGACAGCCTGAAGTCTTGAACTCATGGACATCACCAGATGCTGGGTTACCTCCTTTTTAATGCTGTGCCAAGCCTTTACTGCAACGGCTTTCAGTTGCAGTTTGTTTGTGGGCCTTTCTGTCCAAACTTTCTAATAAAATAAACTCCTGGGTTCCTTTGGCTGCATGTTTTGGGTCATTGTACATCTGTGTTATCAAATGGCACCCAATCAATTTGGCTGCATTTAGCTGGATGTGAGCAGACAGTATGTCTCTGAACACCTCAGAATTCATTCAGCTGCTTATGTCCTGTGTCACATCAACAATAAAGACTAGTTTCTCAGTGCCATTGACAGCCATGCACGCTCAAGACATCACACTGCCTCCGCCGTGTTGTACAAGATGATGTGGTACGCTTTGGATCATGAGCTGTTCCACCCCTTTTCCATACTTTTTTCTTGCCATCATTCTGGAAGAGGTTGATCTTGGTTTCATCTGTCCAAAGAATGTTTTTCCGGACCTGTGCTGCCCTTTTTAGATGTTTTTTTTTTTTTTAGCAAAGTCCAGTGCAGTCTTTCTATTCTTCAGGCATATGAGACTTGTTACACCTGCATGTTGTCTGTTCACAGCAAAATCTTCCAAAATGCAGGCACTACATCTCAAATCAACTTCTTTTATCTGATAAAGAAGGAATTGCCCACACCTGCCCATGAAATCGCCTTTGAGTCAAAGCTATTTCATGGCCAATTACTTTTGGTCCTTTTAAGAAGTGGGTGGCCGAAACTTCTAAGCCCTTCATCAAATTTGAATGGAGACACCCTCAAATGAAAGCTGAGAGTCTACACATTATGTCCACTATATAACTTTTGTTAAGGTCATTATATAACTATAAATATGTTTCAGTAAACAGGTAGAAAAACAAAACTTGTGTCCGTGTCCAAATATACATGGACGTAACTGTAAGACAATGTTTTTGTGCTCATAGAATGTGGTGCATAATAGTATAGCATACCACACAAACATCTAAATTGAGATGGGCATGTAGAGAAGTGGGGCCAGGGACTTGTTCCGAATTCTAACAATTAAAATTAAAAATGTCAAAAATGTGCAAATGTTACTTCTTTAGGTTAAGTCCAGGTGAATATTACTCTAAAAAATGATTTTAGTGTTTCTGACTTTAGTTAAGCGCAGACAATGTACAATGCTTTGCAGTATTTTCTAAATATAAACCACTGAGGAAATATTTCTGTTGGGAATAAACACAATCGAGGGCTTCGAGCACTTCTGTCTGCAAAAAAAAGAAAAAAGTTGTACATATAATTAATAGATAATGTTTTAGCTGATTTTAATTCTGTGTACCGTAACTCTATGTGACATTTCCTATGATAACAGACCTTTGGACCACACAAGCGTTATGCTTCCAAATCTTCCATATCTCAGTTTCAAATATAACCTGCCCGATACGCCTTTTCTGCCTGATGGTTACCCCTAATGTTAATGTGAACTGACTTTAGGGAACCAACATGTAGTTAAGGATGTGTTATTTATGTCAGTTAGCTACCGAGTCTGTTGTCTAAATTTATAGCATAAACAGAAAAATCTGTGCTTTTCAGGCCATTTTTTTCACCCAGCCAGCTTATCTGATTTTATTGTTCTATTATTATTTAAAGTGGCTGCAGACCCAAACAGTTGATTTTTTTATCCTTTCTGATCTGTAGAGACAGGCACGGTAATCTTTTCTATTTTTGTGGGTCTGTAGAGACTCTGAAGACATGTAACTTTATTCAAAGACAATGAAACAATGAAAGACTGCACCCTGCACCCTTAATTATCGAAGACAGATTTTCATGGTATAAATTATGCTTGTGGGGGGGTGGGGAGAATTATTATTATTGACTGGACACATATGGACACAGTATAAACTATTAGAGAATGCATTTAGACACCATTTGGGGAATTATGCTTAAACTAATTTGAAACGGCAATTTATAAATGCAAACTGAAAGAAACTAGATAACATCGGAGCAGAAGAGATTTTCTGAAATATCTCAGTTTCTTACAAGGGTCAAGAGAAATAATGAAAAATGAAGTATGATGGATTTAAACTCGAGAGGCACCACAGTGACTGTCAAGAACTCTGAAGACAAACAGAGCCCCTGAGGAGCTCTTTAATTAATTAAAAGGATAAGCACACTAACTGACACTCAGCCCAGGACCAAACTCAAGGTTCACTCGGGGTACAAACATTTCTGAGCTGTTGGGCTGAATTTCTGAGCTCGACATGCTCTAGATGTGACCATTTCCTTATTAAATAACAGCCTGCATGCCAGTGTGCCTGCAAAATTGGTCTCAAATTTATTCTCAGTAGAGAAGCCCCAGGCTTTATATCCGTGTATGATCAGATTACAGCCTAAACTTTCTTCCTTAGTCTGCTGCATGTTTTCAAATTAAAGCCGATCATCCATTATCACCTAAACTATTTACTCTCTTTAGAAATCTCACACTAAGGTATCAAGTTATTCTTCCCTCTTGCATCCCAAAATCTCTTCTGCTATCAAACTGTCACTCATTTTAACCTCCAATTTTCTCCTCTAGCGTGTTATCCCTTGCTGTCTCCAACCCAGATTCAACACATTCTCGCTCTGTGTGTCCCATGCTTCCCTCTCTCACCTTCATGCTACCCTTTTTACCTCCTATTTTGCTTTTCTGCCTCCATCATTTTCCATCCCTTTTCTCTCTCATGCTTTTGTGCCATCTTCTTTTTTTTCTCCGTTGTTCTGTTCTTCCTCTCTATCTCTGTTTCTCTCCCTCTTTGCTTCCTCTGTCTTCATTCCCCAGGGGGTATTATCTCAGTCGGAGGCAAATCTGCCCAATTATAAACCTCATCTCCCCAACTCTTTCTCTCTTACGCACACAAATACGAGGTTCTCCTGCATTCACTGCCACACACACACCCTCTTCTCACAGATACACAGAAGCATAAGCACAAATACAGTTAAACAGCCACAAAAAACCCACCTCCCTATTTTGCTCTTCTTCACTGTCTATTTCACTGCCTCCTAACACACACACACACACAGACTCAAATACACAGACATGAACAGGAACACCACCCTTCCCCTCCTCCCTCTGTCACACCTTAAAAACCCAATTATACACGCTTCCTCCCTTTTCCTCTTCTTTCCTTCTCTCCCTTTCCCTTCGTTCTTGCCATCACCACACTCATCTGGAGGGAACCACAACGAAAACAAGGGAGAAAGACGAGAAGGCAGAGTAGGAGCCCAAAATAGAGGAGATGGGAGAGGGTAAAACTGGGAACAGAAGCGAGGAAGGAAAGGAGATGAGGGGCCAAGATGTGAGCTGAGTAGATTAGAAAAGTGGCTGATAGCACGAGACAAAAAGGAGAGTAGGAGAGGAGGGAAGAGAACAAGAGGAGAGGAGTGGAGATAGCGTTAATTGCCAGGCCAGTATTAGTGCTGGGTTGACAGATTCTTGTTGAGAGAGGCGCTGATTGGATGATAATGATGCTGAATACTAGACTGCTGCACTGCTGACCCAATGAAAACAGAGGGAGAGTAGGGGTTGTTAGTATTGCAAGTATATAAAGATGAACAAAATGAAACAGAATGATGAGTGGATGAAACAGAAAGAAGGAAATGAACACAGTCCTTAAATAGAAACTTGAGAAAATGTGTGTTATTGTGGTGTTGCAATCACACTGTTGAACTTTGGGTCCCGGAACATTTCAACACACATGCACATGCACACGCACGCACGCACACACACACACACACACACACACACACACACAAATTCTGGGTGGCATCCACAGTGTACCGAAGCTTTGTGCCTTACTATTCTTTCCTCCTAATTAAAGTCCTAATCCCCAACTAACTCTTCGTGGCCAAAATAGGTCTAAACTAGACTTCTGAAAAATGTCCTCACACCAAGAGAACAAAAAAAAACCAAAACATAAATTTGACTTCTCCCTAAGGATCCCCTGGAATCACTTGCAATTGACAGGAAAATCTCAGATTATTCACAGCAGCTGAAAGACAAAAACCATGGCCTCCGCCTCAGGCACACAGCCAAGGTTGCTGACCTGAATAAGCATTACACTGCAGTGGTGTCGGGTATCAGGGATGTCAACAAGTAACATAACAATCACTAATGTGAGCAGAATAGATGCCTTTCGATGACTAAGTGTCCTTGATAATAGTACATGTGTTACAGCATCACAATGCAGGAAAATATAAGAAGAATTTAGGACCTTTTAAAGGAGAGAAAATGTGGATCTTTCTCTCCATGAGGAATTCAGACATACTCTACCTTGTTGATACAGTGGTTGCTGCTCCTGGATTGTGCCCCCACTAAGATTGCAGAGCAAAACAACTGCATTTTGAACTATCCCATTGGTAACGTTACTGCTATTGGCCTAGAAAAACAGGAGACAGACACACGATAAGTAAATTACAGGTTTGCTTATAACATTTCACATTCTACAATTAACCCAAAACAGCTAATATCTAACATGGTTTTGTCATCATTTTGTTATTTATACTGTATATACTGTCTTGAGAACAAAGTTAATTATTTAATAAAGTAGTGAATTTTTTATTAAAAAAGGTGCTTTTATTTATTTATTTATTTATTTGTTTTTAAAGACTGAACGTGTAATCTTCACCTCCCTCTTACCCATCCTATTTACTCCTCTTACTTCATATTTCTCCTCTTTTCAAAATATTCTCTCCTCCTTCCTACAGTAATTCACTTCTCCTTCCCCCTTCTGCCCCCACTTCACTATTTGATCCTCTCTGAGATACACCAGCTCTGCCTGCAGGGTTAGTGCACATCGGTGTGATCTGTGTACGTGGTGATAAGCCTGGCTGGTACTCATCATGTGCAATTGCCTGCGGCTGGAGACAATGACATCAGTTTGTGCTGAGGACAAACTGCCTGGCAGGAGCCACAAATGACAAAGCTAATCTATTTTGATCTTTAAAGACTAAAAAGCTATAAAAATACTGCACTGTACTGTACGTTCTCACTGAAAGCATAAAGCTGACAATGGGAAGTGAGGAACGGCAAACCAAAGTTTAACTTGGACCCTGCACATGAAGCGGTGTAGCTGCACTGTGAACACTTTCAGCCAGGCAGGATTTGTTAAAGCATTTACTGCAAGCAATCCCCTCTGATCAGTCTTTTGCCACCTCAGGCACGGCTAACACCCCTTTCAGAGCCCTGGTCTAACCAGCATCCTGAGGTCCTTTCATGTCTGGAGCAGAACTACTACATCATTTAGACAAATACAATTAGGTGAGTTTCTCCATGACAAGCGTGATCACCAGCGACAGGTGTAATCAATCTACATCAGAGAGTTTCAGGGAGTATAAATCAATTCAAATGTGAGCAATATAGACGGCACTAATAGATCCAGACATGACTGGTTCAGGCAGGAGTAAACAATCAGGAGACGAGTTAATCAGGCTGTTGGACAGCAGTGTTTAAAATTCTGTATCAGCTAGCCGGGGCTGGACAGGCAGCCATGCAGAACACTGATTATTAAGTGTGCGCGTTTGTGTGAGTGCATGTGTTTGTGTGAAGCATAAATTAGAGCTGGTTTGGTTGTACTGTGTTGGTGGGTGCATTAAATTGTTCGCATGCAAAAAGGGTCAGGTGAAATGGTTTACTGGAAACACTGTTATGCCTCACTGAGAACAGACGAGTGCCATGTGTTTGCGTGCAAGCCCTTGTACATGATCTTAATAGCAGAGTTCATCTTCTCACTCTATTAACCGTTCCTCCTCTCTGCTGCTGACCTGCCAGTCAATTACACCAGCCCTCTAATAGGTCAACACTATTCAGGCTAATTTACATAAATATTTGAGGGTTAGATGGAAGGAGAGAACAAAAAGAAGGAAACAGACATAACAGACTGAAGATAAACGGAATAGAAATGCTACGATAATACAAACTTTGATGAGCTTATTTTAAGACTGCACTGAACTTACTGACCAGTTTGACTGGTCAAGTGATTTAGATACTGGCTTGATGAAAACTAAATGATGAAACATCACTGCTTTCTTACCATAATGAGCTGAAAGACCATTGGTAGGATCCTACTATGTTTGATCAACCTGAAAAGGAGAAAGAGAAAGAGAATATACACTTTAGGGTAGCAGCAGAAAAATAAGGGCAAGGAATTAGTTTAATGTTTTCAATGTGCTTTTCAGGCATGCTATTTGCACACACTCACACACAAGCAGATAAAATTGGCTATTTCATCTTCATTAAGGGTGGAGTTCTGGTACAATGACTTCTGTCTTGTACCAGTGGAACTGGGAGAAGAAAAAGAGAAGCGATGCGAGCAGATGAAGTAAAAGCAGGTGAGAGACAAGAGGGAAGGACATGGAAAAAGGTGATGAGAGTTTAAAACAAGATAAGGTTAGAGAAGATTACATTTTGCAAAGAGGAGAAAAAAGAGGGAAGATTAGAGAAGAGGGCCTGAGATTTGGACAGAGAGGTGGAGGAACAAACGAATGAGAGCGAAGTGGAAAATAAAAAGGAGTAATGTGGATAAACTCACACTGAAAAGCTTGGGGGAAAAAGGCAAGAGACAAAGTAGAAGAAAGATTGGGGAAGGGAGATGGATGTTTATATTAACAATGACATTCTGTCTGCTCCTTGATTGATCTTCTTTAAACCACAATCAGTTACTGAGTGGGTGGAGTGTCTACATATATGCACACACATTTTGTTTATGGGTCTTTGTGAATTAGTAAGCAAGAAAGCATTCAGGCGGTAATGTGAATAAAGCTAGCAAAAATCAGACAGGTGTTGATATTCTGATGGTAACAAAGCCTGCCCACTGATTTAAAAATCTGTCCTTGTTCTAACTATGATTTATAGGTTCTCCAGCAGGATCATTCAACCTGTGGAAATGTGGATTTAAACTTAAAAAATTGGCCTTTTTTAAAAATTAGCAAACAAAATGTTCCACCTCATTACAAATATGGGATGGCATTTTATTGGTGTGATGCTTCTAGAAACTGAAAACAATGGCTCATTAACTTGGAGGCTTTTTCATTAAAACAAAAGAAAAAAAAAGTCAGATGACTAAGAAGAACATCTGAACAGCAAAGAATACCAAATGATCATCTCAGGCTGTCCTCAGAGCTCAAACGTCTTTTTTTTTTTTTTTTTTTTTTTTTTTTTTAAAGGAATTTTTTTTTTTTTTTTTTTTTTTTTTTTTTTTTTTTTTTTTTTTTTAATGTTCATGCTGAGCTCGTTTAGATAATGCTTTAAAATTACAGCCCAAATA
>VUQG01015674.1:0-10234 GCA_015106755.1 Etia nguti | reverse complement strand
CGACACAGGAACAGTTTCTTTCCCCTCGCCATCTCCCTCCTAAACAGTTGAACTGTCACACTGCTCCCACTGCCAGACTGCAACTGCACCTTATGTACATTCTGTGGTATTCATTTCACTTCATTTCATTCCTGTCATCCTGTATTTTATGTATATAAGATTTAGATTGGTTATTTATGGTTGGTTTACACAGCTTGTGTAGGTTTGTGTATGTATGTGTAGCTGTGTGTGTGTGTGTGTGTGTGTGTGTGAGTTGTGAATTGTGAATTGTGCTGCTTACGTTGTTGAGATATACAATGCTGTGCTTGAGAGTCACCATCTACCGGAACCAAATTCCTTGTATGTGTCTGTGCATATACATGGCCAATAAACACAATTCTGATTCTGATTCTGAATTCTGATTCTGATTCTGATTAGCAATCAACCGTTGCAACTATTTGTCCTGGCTTCAAGTGGATAAAAAAAACAGTCCTCATACAGGATTAGTGTTTTAGAATTAGAAGACAAATACTAATTTCAAAAGTTTCCTTCATTTTTTTCAAGCGTATACTCGCCTATCTCTTAAAGCGTGAACACTGCCGCAGCAGAAGAAGTTTCTGGACTCTATCTCCCTCTCAGTGATGAGCTGTGACATTGGAACGTGAACGCAAGCCGAGCGAGGTCACCGCCGCCGGGGAAAGAACATTTTCATTGTACCCCCAGAAGCAATTGTATTTGGCGAGGAGTTAGAGAGAGCGAGCTATTTTGTAAGAAAAAATGTTCTGAAGTGCTCTTTGAGAGACGGCCAGCTCCCCCTTTCATTATTTGCAGTATCTAAAGCAGCTAGAGATACCGCCATGTTAGCGGGAGGCTGACTGAGAGTTAAGTGCCCTGACTCTGACAGCTCTGCACAAATGCATATCAGCCAGTGCCGAGATGGGAACTACAGAGAGGTTTAACTCATAAAACATTTAAGGGCCTGCTTCAGATTGCACTTAGAAAGTATTTAGAGTGGTATACACAGCAAAAGATAATGAGAACAAAAATGTGGCCCCATGTGAACCCAGAATGTAGATGAATTAAAACAGAAAACCTTAAAGACATTCGGTGCTCCATTTAAGAATTCACATGATATACTCCTTGCTGAGGGCATTTTAATCAGTATCTCTGAACACAAGCAGAATCTAAAGAAACTACAGAAGCTCGAGTTGAAGACAAGAGCGCTTGTGGCAAAAGCTGCTCAATACACCAGCAGAAGGATGTTCTCAGGCTCATGTTTGGAGGTTTTACGCCCAAATAAACTCAATTTTACAACCACGCTAACCTGATCTGAACCAGAAAATGGACCCATACGCCCGGAAAATCTCTCGGCAGGCTCTCACTGTCATTTCTCCCAGTCAGCCTCAGTGGATTTCTACAATATAAGGAGAACAACAGATTCCTGCACAGTGCAAAGGCTTGATTCAGCTACAGACAGAGGGATAGAAACAGCCCGAATTTGGGTTTGTTGTTCTCTTTTATTTCCAATAACAGAGATTTTTCAGCTCATTTTGAACATATTAGCCTCACAAAGCAGCATTAGGGACAACAACCAGTACCGTTAATATAAATGAAATGTTGACAGTAAAATGGTCACATCCCACAGTGAAGATAAAGACTATATGACACGACCCCGCTGTACAAACTTCACAATATCCTGTGGGGACGAATTTTACAGGAAACTGCCTTGAAGTCTTAAAGTGGACCTATTACACTTCATCATTTAATACTATTACAATGGAGGAGGCTCATATTAAATATGACTACAAGAGGTCAGCACAAGCTCAGGTTCTTTTTCCCACACTCTTTGATCTGTGTGATGTCAGAGAGAAGGGATATTCCTAATATGGTCATCTGTCATCTCTGGCACAAACCTACTGTTTGAGAAGGGTAGCCAGTTGGAAGAAAGTTGCCTTGTTTCAGACAAAGACTATTTACTGTATAACAGATGGACATAGCTTCCAAGTCTGAAAAGTGAAGCAGGTGGGGACAAGGTGCCTTTAAGCTTTTTAATGACCAGCACTGCTCCTCTGTGTTTAAAAAGACTTCAAGTGTGATGGATATCTATGGAAAACAGCTCTCAGCTCCTTCTCTCTGTGACCTCCATAAAAGAAGTCCTAACTTTAGGATTTCAGTCTTTAGTTTCAACTTGTATTAAAGTGTTTTTTGTAAATTAGAGCAAGTATTAGAGCAAGTATTAGAGCAAGAAAGGCAGCAATAGAACAGAAAACTGAAAATTAGATATTTTGTCCAGATGGATGTCATATATTTATACGTAAGGGGAGGCAAAACATGTAACCCATATTCATGAGGACCTTTAAAAATAAATGAACTTAACATTTAAATGTAAATAGGCCAAATGAATGAATATGGCCTGACTGCTGTGTTTTAGTGCAAGGGTGTGTAAAATATGAACTGCTGGATATACAAACTGGAGGGTAAAGACAAAGGGAAAATGTATCAGATGCCGAGACTCGGTTTCACTGCTTTTTAAAGCTTTTGCTCAAATGCACAAGAAAAGAAATTCAGTGGTGCAGTTGGGGGGAAATTCCCTGGGTGGGAGGTTAGCAGCATGTGGTTAAAAGCTGCACGTCTGCCTCGGTTTGCCCTCTTGTGAGAACAATTTCATCAACAGAAACTCAACAAGACTTCTCAGAAAATAAATTCAGCTCGGGTAATGAAGGAGTGGTATGCAGCGAGCGCAGGCACAGAACATTCGACTTTAAATCTCCATTATTTACACCGGGCCTGTCTTTGATATCTCGGCCCTCTGCAGAAATTCTCTCGTGTCGATCGTCCGGCCGAGCCCGTCTGAAGGTAAACCCGTCAAACCGCAGGGGAGCGACACCGGCTTAATGCCGATGATGTCAAGTTACTGAAACATTTTCATCATCCGGCAACAGTGGGGAATGTTTTCAATTAATTCTTTTCATGATTTAGTAATTCTGGTTTCACTGAACTTAAACGGAGGAACAGAGGACCTATCCCATCATCCCTCCCCTTTTACCCTCCTCTGACTTTGTTTTTTTTATTTCTCCAGACATTATTTTGTTCACGCTCAAAAGGTGTCTCACGGCTTCAGTGTCATCATCTTAAAGCCTTTTTCCCCCTTTTTTTTTGTCTGGCAGTTCCAGACCTACAATTCAGAGCACTTGTGATTCTCTGCTCCTTCTGTCTGGCAATCCTATCACCCCGACCATCTACCTCTCCAGCAGCCACTCCATTCTCTGCTTATGTTTGTTTAATACTCGGTGGAGTTGTCTGCCTGGGATTGGGTGTCTGAGGTGTGATGCTGAGAGATTTCCAATTGATGGGATGGAGAGGATGGGAAGGAGAGAGGGGAGAGTGAGTAGAGGTTATAGAATTGGAGGAGAAAAGAGAAGAGGGTGAACAAAGTGTTTTGGTCCAGAAAGCATTGAGGTGGACTATTTA
Organism: Etia nguti; assembly: GCA_015106755.1. Lineage (NCBI taxonomy): Eukaryota > Metazoa > Chordata > Actinopteri > Cichliformes > Cichlidae > Etia > Etia nguti. The sequence goes on along the minus strand of VUQG01015674.1, from coordinate 6,784 downwards.
CCACAGACAGAGATGGCCAAAGTTGAATGGAAACTGAAAAGACTTCAGTGGAGTGCTGGGAATTTATTTTTCATGAGAAATTGCACAGTTTTTCACCAGTGTATTGAACCGCAGTACTTAAGTCCTTTTTACTACAAAAGGCAATAGAGTTCAGCATTAGAATGATGAGCTGAACTCTGTTTGGTTTCCATTAAATTCCTGCCACTGCTCCTTTGAATCAAACACATTGTGATTTTCGGTGGATCCACTGGGTCTACATGGATAAAGTCATAAAATTCAGTCTGCCATCGCTCGCTTTCATGGATAAGATGATGAGGTCGGCAACCGAGACAAGTGAAAAAGCTAAACTCTTTTTGTATATCCTCCCTAGAGCGATACAGCTGCATCTAACTTCAGATGTTACGCAGGTCCAGTGGTCATAACTGGATATCTTAATAGAAAAAACTGCGTGGCAATAAAGGCATAAGGAGATGCATTTAAAATCAAAATGGAGGGGCTATGCCGTATTTGTTAACATCATGCAGGAGGTTCAGATGTAGATATCTTTTTTCCAAACTGGCTAATTAGCTGAATGGCTCCAAGTCATAGTTACAAAAACAACTATTTTACTGCCTTTTATCCTGGTTAAATGTTGCCCAGGCTTGTATACAGATTGTATCAAAAAGAATCAGCTCATCAAAAGACTAGATTTTGAAAAATATTGGACATAGAAGTTTCAATGCAGCCACTGCGTGAAACTCACAAAACTCCCTTTTTTAGCAGTACAGAATTAAAGCACTTTGAATTCAGATGATTCTTTTTGATGAACTGTGCATTTGTACGAACTTGTAAGAAGAAGAGTTTAAAGGATCAAATAGAACTCAAACTTTTCAAGAAGCTTTGAGATATTTTGTCATGGGCTAAAATTTTTGTCATGCTGGCTGAGTGCTGCTGATGGTGGTGCAAAAAAGGTCAGAGAGTCCAAAAATCTCCAAGAATTCATCCTCCGGGGACCATAAATGCTCATACTGTACACAACAATGCTAACAGTGTAGGTTGTCTGCATGGACCAAGTGACATTGCTATCCCTGGGCTTCACTATGAGCAGTTCTGCAAATGAGTCACATGACTGTGCTCAGCTGTCACCCCTGAAGGAACATCACTCAACTTGACAACATCTGTCACGTCCAAACAGATCGTCCCCAATGTGATTGTACAACATCTCCGAGGTGCAGTCTAACTTTCAAATCAGCGGCCACAGAGGGGAGACCCAAGGGGCGGTGTGTTACAGGAACGCCGCTTCTCCCTTGCCATCCATCACCATTGGGGGGAGGTGCCATCTGATTGCTTTGCTCTCGCTGCCATCCGCCTCCTCTTCCTTTCATTTAACGTTGGCACACATCCAGACACTAATGAGGACAGGCTCTTGTCGTTTTTCTGCAGATGTGGCGTCCCCCCCCCCATCATAAAGCGGAGGCCGGTTAATGGCGGTGACACGAGTCTTCAAAATGTCAATGAGAAGAAAAATTGCGAGGTAGCCTACGGTCAGCAATTTGGAGAGAGAAGGAGGTAAGGCGGCAAAAAGGAGGAGGGATGCACTGTAGTAATTTAAGGTCCCAGTGTGGAAATGCAGGTCCTTCCCAAGCATGTTGGATGTGCCTCTGTTAATGAGCACTTTAAGTACCGCCAGCCCTCTTTAAACATCCCCATCGTGATACAAAGTGGAGAAAAGAGGCATCTTTTAAAAGGCAGCATATGGCTGCAGAGGATCTTCCACTGATGTATTGTCACAGGAGATTTCCCCTCCCCAGCTCTGCTGCCGAGGACGGGCTCTGAAACTGAGCCAGATGTCCATGTCTTCACAGATACCGGCCCCCCCAACCTGATGTCTCGTTGCTTTATTGGCAACGGCGGTGGCAGCATGCAGTTGGTCCTGAATGTTAAGGCTGTTCTGACACAGTGCCTGTAATGATAATGACCCTGATTTTTATGGTTATGGTATTAAAACCAGATGATGACGGTGATTAAAAAAGTTGCAGGTACATGAATTATATAGTTGGGAGAAAGACTGGAAACCAACTTTGATCCGTTTCTCTTTTCACTGGTTGGGTTTTATGTTTGTGTGAAAACCCAGAGAAGCAAATTTTTAAAAAGTAAAGTGATGAAATAGCTTTGAACATGCCCACCTACAGGAACAAGCTCTCATAAATTAATCATGTGAGCTGCTGAATGTCTGATTGCTCTTCCCGTCAGGCGGAGGGGATTTTTTTTTTCTCTGCATGCTTTTTTTTCAAGTGTCATACTTTTTTCATTTTTGCCATGTTACTGATAGGGCATCTTTTAATTAGAGACCAGATTTCCTTATAGGTTTTGTGTCTATGTATCGCAACCCAGATGAGTGTCTGTACATGTGAGTGGGTTTAGAGACAGCTGCAACATTCAGAGGTGAAAAATAAAGCCAAAGGGCAGGTGCCAAAAACTTCTGGTGCTCAAATTCCCACTTACGGCTGTCTCCAAAAGTGAGTCACCCGTAGACTCCCATGTTAAAATGTTCAACTTTACAAGAGAAAAAGAGGAAGACCTCAGAGGAGGTTCTACGATATCGTGAAGGAGAAAATTTGTCTGACAGAGAAGAATCGTAGGGATGAGGTGAGGTGGAGGCAGATCTGTGATGTGAGTTCACAAACCAGTATGTTAGCATATCACGGAGGCTTTGTCTATCTTTTATGCTCAGCCTATAGCAAACAGGATTATGTGTTTGTACCAAAGAGGCAATGTCATGAAGACAGTGTTGGATAACCTGATTACTAAAGTAATAACTAATTTAAAATCTAGAAATATGTAACAGATTTCTGTAGTGAGCATCAGTTTGTCAGGAAGCACAAATTTTTACCCTTTCCTGAATTTAACATGTTTTATACAAGCAGACTTCAAATGAATATTATTGTGTCACTTATACTGAAATGTTTCACCGTAGACGAGGCCTCAGTCAAAGCTAAACATGGCTGTACTTAGGCCTTCTACACAACCCTTATTCATCACATCAGTGAGGAACCACAAGGACAAAATTATTTCAGCTGATTTTTATTTATTTAATGTTTCCTTCATTCTGAGTGTAAAAAACAAACAAGCAAATAAAAATGTTTGTTTTCCTGAATTCTATTTTCTCAAAACCCTCAGCTGATCATCAACTTCCACGATGATGAGCAAAGTGTCAGAGCGATCTACTACTTTGGAGAAGTATCAAAAACTTCTAATGCATTGCACAAAGAGTTAATGTAGCGATAAATATTAATCTGTGTTCAGTCAACAGACAACGATCCACCGCTGTGAACATGAGTTTACAGCTGTACAAGCAGCTCAGAAAGCAACGTGCTAACATCTTTAAACACAGTCTCTGATGTGAACAATAGCAACCTGAGTAATTATCAACAGGTATTAAAAGCAGACTCAAGCGTCTTGTAGGCCTGTTTTTATCCACTTAGCTGTCAGCTTTTTGGACAGTAGCAGTTTTTTCTAATTTTGCCTCCGTACACCTCCACAGTGGATCTTAAGCTGTTGAACTAAAGCTGAAAGTCTGTACTTCAGTCACATCTTGCATTTACAATGTAAAAACAGGAAGATAAGATTAGACTTTGCCAGAAAGCCTTTGGACAGATGAAAACAAAATGAACTTCTACTGGAATGATGGGAAAGGAAAAGTTTGGACAAAAAACATCATCAGTCACATGTGATGTTCCTGGACGAGCGTCTCCAGGGAGGAAACACAGCATTTGGTGATGCCCATGGGTTCTAGACTTCCAGCATGTACTGGGTCACTGGTGCTTATAGATGATGTGACTGTTGATCGAAGCTGAAGGATGAATTGTGAAGTGCACAGGGCGACGCTCTCTGCAAAGCTGATCAGACACCACTCCACAGTGCAAATGGATAATGAGCCAAAGCACACTGCAAAAGCAGCCTAGGAGCTGCTCACAGAAATGGGATATTCTTCAATGGTCAAGTCAGTCAGCAGAGCAGCTTTTCAGTTATTAAATTCTAAACTGAAGGCAGAGAGATCCACAAACAAGCAGCAACTGAACATGGTTGCACTAAAGGTCTAGGAGACAGTTTCTAGAGAGGAAACACAGCATTTGGTTATGTTCACGAATTCGACACTTCAGGCAGTCACTGACTGCAAAGGAGTTTCATCCAAATATTAAAAACTATCCCTCATTAATGATTTTTATACTTTATATAAAGTTGTGCTAGTTTTTGCAGTTAATTTTCAACCTCTGGAAATAAGAGACTGTGTATAAAAGTGGTTGTTGCTCCTAAACAGTTAAAACCCCAAACATTAAAGCTGCACGTCAATCATGTAAAAATCGAGTGTCTCAAAACCTGTGGTCCTCACTGTGACGAGGCTTTTAAAGACCTTCTTTATGCTCTCCTCATTGTGTGTAAATGTATGCACATATGTTGGACATATCCTACAGGAAGAAAAAGGAGAAATCTGTAATGGATTACTTTTTTGGAGCAGCGATTCCAACGCTGCTTTAGACACTTTACCATGTGTGCAAACGCATTTGGACTGATGACATCAGAGGGGAGCAGTCTTTCATTTGTGGATCATCTGAGACAAACCTGAGACAGCCAGAATCAGTTTAGAGCTAGAGCAGTCCAGTTAGTCAGGGCCACATGCAAATAATGGCAAAAATCTAATGACATATAGTTCTGATTTGATTGCAGAAACTTTTCTTATGATTGGGGGATGAATTCTGTTACATACTCATACTGACAAAAACAAGCAAAGGGTTTGAAGGATCAATGACAAAAAGAAGAAAAAAGTCTTCCAGAGACCCTTTACTGTGAAAAAAGTCTGCTCGGCTCACTTTGAGTCCTCACATTTTACCTCCAACATGACAAAGATGAGCAGGATCAGCTCACTTGTCCCATCAAACAACCAATATCACACAGCCTGAAGGTAAGATGGCACATCAGTGATAGTGCACATCAAGGGAGATGACTATTTGCCTGTTAATTGGCCCTAGCAGGTCATCTCCACTTGGCTCTCGTGTGACTGGGATAATATGCGAGCTGGATTTAATTCTCACACTTTTTGCTCATTTGATTTTGTGCCAAAGCCCAGAGAGGAGGAGAAGAAGCAGAAGAAGAAGGAGAAGAAGAAGGGGAGGACGAGGGGGAGGTTTTAATTGAGAGGGAGTGTTGGTTGAAAAAAGCCAGAGAATGACTGGAGGTGACACATGGAGAACAAGAGTGTGGATTTAGAACATGAAAGGCAGGAGGGAGTGGGGGTGGGGTGTGAGGATGACTTGGGCCAACCCGTCGGATTGAAACACCAAGAGATGAAGAGTGACTCATCTGAGATAAAAGAGGGAAGAGGAGGCTGCTGCTGCGACAGCTAATGAAGAGAGCTCCTCCAGCCGCTCTTCACATCCAGCTCTCATTGTTTATTGATGCCTTGCTCCGAGCTTCAGACCAGAGCAGACGATCGCTGCTCGCCCATCACACCGTTTAGGGGCCTTTAGCATAAAGCAATGATTTTTAAAGGCTTTTCCTCTGCTGCACTTCAAAAGCGGCCTCGGTGGCCCTGGTGTTGCAGGAAACAAGACCTTCCATGTGTCCGGAGGTTAGGGGTAATACGACTCACTGCCACTGTCAACAAATGTTACGATGCACGAGACTTTGATGCAGCAGAGACCGATGAAGAGCCTCCTTCTGAAAGGACTAAACAAATACTCCCTCAATTGCCTGTGAAAGGGAGAAAATTAGGCCTGTCTGCTGAAGTGAGAACAGTACATAATCAACTGGAAGAAGTGGGAAAGGAGGTAAATGAGTTCTTGGCTGAATTGATATGCAAATGAGAGACATTTACATGACCTGCTCATACCAAGCGAGAAGAAGACTTACACCACAAACAGACACTTTGTCCAAGAATTTTTCTGGGTCACTGCAGTGATTAAACACAGACAAGCTGCTTAGCTGCAAGAGGAATCATTTTAATATCTTTGTGTTTGTCACATCTACGAGCATGCATCCATTCACGTACAGTAAGAAGGCTCCAGTCTGAAGGATTTGTAAAGGTTGCGGTTATCGTGACCAGGTGTTCCACCTTATATGGAACCGCTCAGCATGTTTATCTCCTGCTCCTCACTCCACATTTTGACACTGCAGATTCTGCCACGGCACCGCCCACCAGTTGCTCGTTTCTCATTTTGCTATACTGATATTTTTCATTTTGATGTACTAATATGAACATGAGGGTGGAGTGCTTCATTACAGCCTGCCTCCAAACCTGTATGGGTGCAACATACAGACAAAAGTACCTGCTGATTAGAGATTAGAGTCTCTTGCTATGCTATGTTGAAGGCTGTCCAAATTCGTAGACTCCTCCAAATGCGTCCTCCTTTTCCCCAGATTTGAAGGATGGGTCGGGTGTATCCTTCGTGACCCAACCTATCCCAGAATTCATAGCGCGGCCCAGCCAATTCTAGTTTCCAACAATGGCGGCAGCTATTAAGTTTTAATATTACTCTTATTACTCTTTCTGGGTCACAGAATAAACTTTTAAGATATTTTCAGGCGAGAATGTAGCTGTGTAAACTTCAAATATCTGCTCGGTTTATCAAGACATCACATATTTGCAAAAGTGTTCCGATGTTTTCGGAGACGTCTGTTACCCACCAGCTCGATAGCTGACTGGGAGCTCAAGGGTCACTAGAGCCGGCGAGAACAGTGAACTCCCGGCACATCGTTTTCAAACCCCCCGTGGTCTTTCGCTACTCAGGTTAAACATGATATATAA
>VUQG01015672.1:5559-21659 GCA_015106755.1 Etia nguti | reverse complement strand
ATAACTGGACATCCTCTTCCCTCCCTGAAGGACCTGTACAGCACTCGCTGTCTCAAGAGGGCACGCAGCATCCTACGGGACTGTACACACCCAGGACACCGGGTGTTTAAGCTGCTGCCGTCTGGCAGGAGATTCAGGCTGCTGAGGTCCCGGACAAATAGACTCAAGGACAGCTTTTACAACAGGGCAATAGCCCTAATCAGTGCTAACAGCTGACCTGATTGGCTACCTCCCTGGACTTTTTTGGGGGGGGGTAACAACAGTAACAAAAATAACAATAATAATATTTATATTTATAACAAGGTGCAATAATAATTAATGTGGAATAATAACAGTCTGCAATACACTTATTCTTTTTTTTTTATTATTAGTAAGTTAAGTTACTGTGTTGTGTTGTTTGCGTTGAGTTGTGATGTGTCGCGTCGTGTTGTATTTAGCGCCGACGTGGGACAGTTTTCCAATTTCATTGTACTATTGTACTATGTATGACTGTGCAATGACAATAAAGAGTTATCTTCTCTTATCTTATCTCTCGTTAAACATCACACGGGCTGCAATTGAAAGAATAAAAATGAAGACACTCTCACACAAATCTAAATGTTCATTTAATGGAATAACATTTGTATTCTGTTGTATTGTTCTGTGTCTTAATGACAGAGCATTGATATTCTCAACTTACACAATCAGCATTTTAAGCTAGGCTTAATTATCAACAGTGGACAGAACTCACTGGTGGAAAAGCAGTGCTTTAAACAACTGGTTAAAAAGCTCGACCCAACATCTCAGGTAGAAAAGATTTTTCAGTTTTATTATGTGACAGTACTGTGCAGCTCCTGCAGAGTTTCATGGTTCAGTTACTTAAGTTATTGTGAAATAAATTTTTAGAACTTTCCAGGGAAAACATTACCTATGCTTTGTTCTTACCTTTGACTTATGCTGTGTCACTACTATTGCACTATAATGCTTCTGTTGTTTCAGTAGATTCACACTTCAAATTGAGAAGTGTGTCATCAGCGGTGGTAGCTCAGTGGAAAAGACGGATGGAAAATGTGTCTTATTTACTTACATTCAGAATTCCTATTGTACCAGGCTGTATACATCATATTTTTTTTAAAAATATATATAGTCAGAAATATTATCACAAGTTTTCTTGAAATACTGCAGCATAACTTTGAGACAATGTAGCCCATCTCTAGTAGCTGGAGGTTTATATTATATTTAATAACCATTTGTAAGTGAAACCAGATAACTGATAACTGGCTCAGATGTCAGTCTTTGCATCATGAATGTGGAGAGCTGCAGCAACTCTGTAATCCTATCATATCAGTATGGACCGAAGCTCTGAAGAATGTGTCCATAATAAAGTGGCCAATGAGTGTATAAAGTAGATGAACAGATGGATACAGTACATTACATAACATTTCCTCCTGAATAATGCACAGTAAATAACTCTAGGCCTTACACAGTAGAAGTGTGCTTGCCACAGAACAAATGAGGTTTAATTTTTTTAAAAAGAACTATAGAGCTACTCCCTTTCTTTTCAACCTCCTTTGCTTGCATTTAAAAGCCACCTTTGAGAAACCTTTATGCTCACAGTGCCACTAATGTCCAACAGCATTTGATTAACCTCCTGAGAACCGAGGAAAAATGAATCTTCCCATATAAGTTTTTTTGTGATTTCCTTCCTCTTTGGAGCTAAAGAGGCCACCTAAACACATGCGATACCAACGGAAAGCCCAGGATGTCCTCTATTTAGTACACCAGGACTTAGTAGGGTAGCTCAAATACGTCAAAAGATACAAACCAAAAACAAATATCCATTACAGAGGACATAAATGAACAGGCTGGTTCTCAGGTTAAATGAAGTGAACCCAACACTCAGCAGATTAGCCACGAAATCAACCTGCCTATGAGAAGCCAATGAAGGAAGCTGATCAAGACAGAGATGTGAGAAAAACAGAAACAGAGATAATACTCAAATACAGAAGTATAAATAGATAGACTTCATGACTTCCCATGATACTGCTGCATTCAACACTAAGCTCTGCAAACACACAAACATGCACACAAACACATACCTTCGGCTTCTATAAAGCAACAAAGTAAACATTAATTGGAGATCTAATGGATGCTAATAAAGACTGATCAGTACAATCACTCCTTGTGGGGTACTCCAGGACAGAAGTGCATATTAACTTCAGGTAGCTGGTTAAACTGAGAAGTCTCTCATTCTTTAGGGAGTCCTTGACCTGATTATCACATGTTCAGTAGGTGTGAAACAGCATTAAGAAGAGCTGGGAAGTGTTGGGTTTAACAAATTGCTGCATAATTCACTGCTGCTGTTTGAAGCGATGTAACCAATTATAAGTGTGATTAGACTATTTGATCCTCTTAATGTCTAACTGAAATGGTTCAAACTCTGGTATAGGTACATTAAATAGTCACTGGTTGAGAATTGCACGACTACACTGGAAACCTTGGTTCTAATGGCAAGCTAAACATCAGCTACTCAACTTGGTGTAAAAATGTCTTTCATACCTCATGAAGATCAAAAAGAATGTTTAGCTACTCCTCATCACCAACAATGAAATACTTTTCAAACCTCAAAGAAGTCTAAGAATAATTTAGAAAACACACTGAAAAAAATGAAAAGAACAACGTTTCCACCACAAACGTTGTTAAGCCTCGTAGCTGGCACAGGGAGATTTACTTTTGCACTCAATTAATGTACCGTTGTCAATCCGCTATAACACCAATTGTGAGGCACAGATGGAACAGCAGAGCTGAGTTTGCTAAGTACATCTCCGTACACACAGTAGGTGACGAGAGTGAGACACCAGGGAGTTTATTTTCCACTTAACAGCCTATAACACCAAGGCAACAGTGATTCATGGTTTATGTAGTTCACATACACAGAAAGATTGGTCTACATTAATCTTTAAAGCACAATTGGATGGATGGATGGATATCAACTGAGACAGCTTTAAAATGCTATAGTAGGTTAAATAAGATATATCAGCTACAGCATACTTATGCAGAACAATGTTCTGGCACCATTGGTTAATGAGTAATTCAAAAATGTTAGACTGTTTAATACAAAATAATTTCAAGCAAGTTTTAGATTTTCTCCCGATCTTGATGCCGAAACCTTGCGCTCCTATTTGACTGAGAAACTGGGTAGATCAGTGGCATGTCGGAAAATCGATTCAACCCATAAAAGATTTGGATCACTTCACGTTACTGCTGAATGTGATGAAGTGAAGGATACGTATGATCCGCAGGTCTGGCCAAAGGAGATTTATGTTCATCGCTATTTTGAGGCTCAAACGCCTAAAGAGAGCAGAGATGGTGAGGTCACCGCTCCGAGAGGGAGGATTGGTGGGGATTAGCAGTGTCCTGAGTCTAACATCGGGGAGCAACTCTCAGATGGGTGCCCAAGACACGATGAGATAAATGGATATTAGTATTGTGTCATTTCTGCACAAGAATTACCTGTTGGGCACAGCGAATTTGATCAACAACACCACATATTGTGCATAAACTCTTGGTGTCTTGTGATACACGGCATGTCCAAGAAACTTTTTTGCCACAGCAAGATCTGGAAAGACTGAACTCTCTGCATAAAGAGTTTTATGGAGCTGGTGAATCTGCAACTGATCTGAGCTCCAGCTGCTTTGTGATATATTGCTGAATTTGTTTATTTCATACTGATAAAAGTCTGAAATTAAAAGAGACAGTAAGGTAGGCTAAACTGTGCTACAGTTTACATTGATTGGGTATGTTGCATGGATGTAGGGTAAACTGTGGTATCCATGGTCAATGCTAGGGTAGGATCTGGGTAGCTTGGCATCTCCCTTTTGTAATGTCCATTGAAAGCTGTCAGAACTGAAATTTATGCAAAACATTTGCAACAGCAAAGCACCAACACAGGTCAGCTTATTCACAAAAAAACAAATCCACTGGAGCTCACAATAGACGTTTTATTGGCAGACTTATTTCCAAATGATTGATTTTCCCCACCCCCTGCACTGCTACACTGGAACTTTGGGTTCCCCACCTGCCAAATCCTCCTTTTTTATAGATTTGTTTCTGGCCTTTATATTAAAGGATAGTGTAAGGAGAGAGTAAGACAGGACATTCTGAAAGAGTGTGAGTGAATGACACACATGAAAGTGTCCAGAGGAGACTCAAAACCAGACCGCTGCAGTAGGATTCATCATATGGGTCACCTACTCAACCAAGGGAGCTATATGGGTGTCCAAATCCCTCTTTAACACCTGCTTGTGGAAACCTTGAAAACCGACACTGAAATATTTCTCTTACCAACACTGAGGCCTGCGCCTTAGAAACATGCCAGCACATTGTTACTAAAGTTGGATAAAAACACTCAACATTTCACTTTGTGTAATTGCTATTTTCTTGTGGAGGATGTTGTACTAATTACTATGAACGCAGTACAAAAATAAATATCACTGCATGCAGTTAAAAGACTTAAACACAGTGTAAAGTATTTCTTACATTCATCTCTCTACAAAACAGTTCAAAGGACAAACGTACAGGAAAGTGAACCTTAGCTTCACAGTGAGGACCCACTCATGTAAAACAGGGTTGTGTATAATAACTTCTTTTTTTTAATTATGTAGCAAAAGAACTATCACTCTCAGCTTTATGTTCCAGATGGTTCTAGTATATATTTTTTGAAGTAAACATCAGTTAGAATAACATTTGAGAGCTGAGGTCAGACACAGGAAAGAACTCTTTTAAGTCAAAACGTTGTGTGAAATTATTTGATATAAGATGGATCCCTCTGATATTTTTAGTTTTCTAAATCCCAAATTTAATCTCCAAATGTTTTTATAGCAGGCATCAAAGTCATACTGGCCAGAATACAGGAATATTTCATATGGTGTTCTGCTACATGTCATTATAAACTGCTGTGCTACAGTACTGTTTTATGGACCTTTATAAGTTGTAGAACAATACAAACAGAGCAGCTCTAACAAACAAAAAAAGTTTTTTGTTGTATTCTACAGCAAGAGTAACCATTACCTGCCCACAAGGTGCTGAGTACTACTGGAGAAACACACTACCAAATGCACATCATCTTAGAAATACTGCATTCAGGAACCACTCAGACAGCCATGTGACTATCCATCTACACCTGAGTGCTAATCTTGTCACTGAGCATTCAGTTCAAGCACTTTGGATGAAAGTTTCTTTCGAAAGCAAAGAAACACCACGCACCTCAAGAGGCACAACTTTAATACAAGAACAAGACAGGAAATGTGAAAGATAAGGGCTCGAGTAAAAGAGTAGAAAGGAAAAGAGGAGCAAAACTACTTGTAACCAAGACCCTGAATACAAGTACAAATTCATGTCAGGATAAAATGAATTAAAAATACATTTGATCCAAAAAAGTAATTATTTTAAGCCCTTAAGTGGTGACTGTAATTTAGCTGAAACAAATAGTTATACTGCAGAACATGCAAAGTATGAGAGCAGGGAGGTCGAAAGCATTTGTTCTAAGTCACGTGCTGCTGTCTGAGCATGCTCAAACAATTATCTAAACACAGTGGCTCAGTTTCACCTATTATAATTTGTATTTTATAACCAAACAAAAATGAAGTGATGTACAAATATTATTTTTCCCTTCTAAAATCCATCTTTGGTGTCTCAAAGTAGATCCAGCTTCTAACAACCTGAGTGTTTTCAGAGGCGGAGGGGAGGGTGTGAGGATGAGCTCGTCTAAAGCCAGACAGCATTCAGGTATGGAGTAAATTCTTTCCCTGAAAGACATAAGCATCTGCAGGATGTTTGCTCATGCTTGTATTGTTGCCTCGTTTCTCATAACAGCACAACAGTGAGACCCGACACAACAGTGTCCACTTCAAAATCATAGACACTTTTTCCCCCCATCAGAGAGATGGGTGTGTGAGGGGGAAAAAACGAAAAGGGGATATCATGTGGGTGATTGTATATGAAGAGATAAAACCAGGTCTGAGTTCCGGGTCGTTTCTGTCTATTAAACAAATATAGATTAGTTTCTCTCAAAGCTCAGAGAACACCCAAGAAGAATTGAAGTCATGGGAAACCAGTTTCCATCTCTATCATTTCGTCTTATCCGGCATTCTTGAGAAGTACAACTGATTTCCAAACAAAACGAACGCAGCCCGGGCCACATATATCCTTACCAAAGACAGTTATGGCTACATTGTAGCCACAATAATCCATCTTGGAAATGGAGACAAAACCTGTACTGTCAGTGTAAGGCTGATTTTTTTTAAATTTTTTAATTACAAAGTACGGTATAACACATCCATATTAGCAAAAGGAGATTTGTACTAAAAGCCAAAGTCAGCAGATCTCCATATGTCAGAGTGCTTGTGTATGCACAAGCGTTTCCAGTTCCCAGTGATTCCACTTTAACAGGCCTTCTGCAGGAGTGCCAGTAGAGCTCTTATGTAACTTATATAAGCCATAAGAGCCCACAACATTTACCCTTATTAATAAACATGAGGAGGAGATACAGCCTGTCAGCCTGGTTCTTTTATGTTAATCCCTAAATAAACAAAGTGGGCAGTATTGCCCTTTTCATATGTAAAGACAGATGTAAGGCAACAGGCCTTTTATTCATACATACATACACATATACACACCTTTTCTGTAATATCCTAGAGAGGAATATTTACTAAAAGTAGCAGGTCATTGATTCTGTTTACACGAATGTGCATGACATGCGGTGACAACCTGAATAAGCAAAGCATATCGCAAAAACAAGACTAAGTGCAGGCTGTACTGATCAAATGAGAACAAACAGCAAGGTAGAAAACAATGTGCTGTAACAATCCCAGGCTGATCAGCACAGCAGGATGGATTTCAGCCTTTGAAGCTGCCCTTGTTGGCTTAAATAATTACAGCTAATTGCTGACAGATGTAAAGGCAAATGAAGCATTTCCTTACACAGGAGAGGGAGTGCTGACGATGACCGCATGTGGTCAAAGCTTATATCGGATTCTCCCATTTGCTATTGCTAAAGAGAATTCACTCTCAGCAAATTAGGCCTATTTGTTAAGCTGTCTACCACGTGCAAGTGGCTCACTGTAAGAAAAAGAAAAACACAAACAACAAACCGCATTCAGGCAAGAAAACATATCTGAAAACTGAAAAATGAAATACAAGCACATCACATTTACTGTCATTCCACTGTCAAAACAATAAATGAAAGGCATTAACAAATGAACAAGTACTGTTTTTAATTAATTGCATGTAAGGATTCAGTTCTGATATTTTTTGTTCAGATCTCTTCTAAGCCTTGGCTGACAATTTCATTCGGCTGTGTATACAACGCACTGGAAAAAGAAGAGAGAGAAGCAGCATTTTGCTAACAAGCATGGTTTAATTCTCCTTCATGTTTAAATGAACCTGTGAGAAAATGTAAAGGAAATCTGAAAATTCTGGATCCTCTTCTCACAGTTATACATGAGACATCACCTCTAAGTTTTCTAAACTCTAATTCTAAGCTCTAGTAATGTGGTGAGACCTTATAACTTGTGTGTGTTGTCATGCTCAAACAATACATTAAACTGAGGGAAAGAGCTGGGGGGTGGGAGGCTGGGCACCACCAAAACAACTACAGCGATTCCTCTTTTTTGTGTGCATTTTTTAATTAATAATGCACTCTAACACACAGATCAGCTGGCAACATTACAAAAGCATATCTGTGAGCAGCAGAGGACCATGTCTGATGCGTAACCAACACAAACATATGTAAGCGCATTAAAAAAAAATCTCCACATGGCAAATCAGAGCTAGAAGGGAAAAAAAAAACATATGGTGCCAAGTATGTAACCAGACACAGCAGACAGTTACAACACTGGCATTCTCTGAAGGCTGCTCTTGTTTTCAACAAACCAAACCTTACAGCCTGCCACGTGGTGACAGAAAAATCAGGTTGAAATCTGAACCTGGGAAAAGTGAAGCCATGGAATCGTTTTCAAGTTCCAGCCAACGCTTTTAAAAGAGAAACCAAGGTTTCTGGAGAGCTGAAAAGAAGAAGATGATGAAGAGGTACTAGAAGCAAATAAGTGGCATTGATGACCGAGAGAGGGCATCAAACAGTATTACAGTACATCTCTTCAGACCCAGATGGTAATGCCAATGAATGGTTGTCGCGCGTTACCTAAAAATGTCCAACGTTACTGTGAGTCCAAGGTTTTCTCCCAGATACATCATTAAACCTGGTCGCTATTACTGTTTTATAGTCATTTTGTGTACTTTTTTGCAGGGGTGGGGGCAGGGGTATTGCAAATGATAGTGGCCTGATAAAATACATTTGCTCAAGAGCAGCTTTATGTTAAGCATTATTATCATGTTGTGCCTATTAAAAATCAATCCCCGTTGCGTAGGCTCAGGTGCAATCAACTTGAAATAAAAATCTAAAAGCTGATCAGGATGTCATATTTTCATCCTTTCAGACACTCTACAAAAATCAAATTTCCTAACCTAGAGAGCCTACAGAGAATGTTTTGCTGTCACGTTCATACATACCAATTTAGAATTACCAGTTAACGTAACGAACATATCTGTGGAAATAAATCACACAAACTCCACAGAAAAGAAACTAGGACATCACTGCTAAGCACTACACCACCCTTATCCCATCTCATCCCAGGAATTGCATATTGGGGGGGGGGGGCTATCCCAGCTACCATAGGGCGAGAGGCAGGGTACACCCTGGACAGGTCGCCAGTCTGTCGCAGGTTTAAAACGTAGACACAGACAAACATTCAAACCCACATTCACACCTATGGGCAATTTAGAGTCACCACTTAACCTAACTCCACTAACTGCATGTCTTTGGACTGTGGGAGGAAGCCAGAGCTGCTGTTGTCGTGTTTGAATCAAATGTTTCAAAAACTAAGCCCAAATAATTAAATTTGAAACATGCAAAATGTAACATTTTTAACTAATACTAAGGTTTAAAATAACAAGTAAGCCTACATCTGCTACTCATACTGCTGTTTTTTTTTGTTTCATTTATTTTTGTTGTAATTTATCCTCCTTTGCGCTGGTGAAACACAGAAATATTCATTAAAAATGTTTAGCCTTTCAGCCATGCATCAAATTATTCTGGAATAAGCACAAATTTATAAAACTGGATGCAGTGCCACAAAAATGATGGGGCGTAACAAATAAGCATCCAAATTTCATCTCATTTACTGTCACTGGCAGCAAACAAGGCAAATATCGGGCAATAAATAAGTGCATCCATCGCTCGAATGAATATTTAATAGCAAGGGAAGGACTGACTTTCCAGGGGGACTTAAAGGGGGAAGTGTTACCTCCCTTTTTAAAATTTAAATATTAGTCCATGTTTGCAGCATTAAAAGAAAAAACTTTCTTGGCTTTGTTCTTGCCTACAAACAGACTGCACTTGCTCCTAGGAGGCTCCTGGATTTTATTTCCCTGAGAGAAATTCCACTCAAGGCCAAGAAGAAGCGTCTCCATCAATGCTGCCTTATTCTGCAAAGATGCCAGAGTACAAACAACAAAACCAATCAGAGAGCTCTTTGTGGTAAAGGT
This sequence comes from Etia nguti, assembly GCA_015106755.1. Classification (NCBI taxonomy): domain Eukaryota; kingdom Metazoa; phylum Chordata; class Actinopteri; order Cichliformes; family Cichlidae; genus Etia; species Etia nguti. The sequence goes on along the minus strand of VUQG01015672.1, from coordinate 12,077 downwards.
GCAAAAGCACACACATTTTCTACACAGCATTTCTAACTGTAGTTAAATATTACCACTGTTGCGGTGACAGAAAAACACGACTGGGATTTTACTGAAGAGCACAGCTTAACTATGGCGAACGTTTAGTGTTAAGGTGAAGGACTGAGCAAACACAAAATTATATCACATAAATGAAACCACAAAGAATTCAAAGCAAGACAGAAGCAAGGTCTCAGAAACATCCACTTTAACGCAGGGTTAATGATCTAACATCTTTACTCGTACACACACTATAGCGACAAAGACATGAATTTCCTCATGAAGTTCTTACAGTGTTTCTGTCCTCTCAGACCTTTACCAAGCCCATTTGTTGTCTGTTGTTTTAAAAATAAAGTTTTCTGTGCACACTGGAGCCAGAGCAACCACCACTAAAGGAAAAACAATCTCTCCTGGGATTTGGAGAGAAGGGAAACCGAAATGCTTGATTTCACTCAAGCTGCGTCTTTGCAGCACCATCTCCCTCTCCCTCTTATTTCTCTCTTTTCCCCTCCACTTCTATGATTCACAGCAGAAAATTGTCTCAGGCAGCCGGTGATGCTGAAGCCTTCCTGTCCTCAGTGTGCTTCTCTCGCGCCCACTGCCAACAACAGACTGCTGTCAGGCGCTGAAGATCTGGTTTTAGGAAACTTAAAGCAATCAGCGTAACTGGCATCTCTTTCTAAACCACAAAACTAGTATTAAGTCAAAGGCATTTGAACAAAAGAGGCTGGGGAGCCCACAGAGGGGGAACAGAGGAAACAGATTTGTCCAGCAACGTTAGGCTTCACGCTTGTCTAGTGTAACAGGAGGTGATTAATTCTGTTAATGTTATCACACCTTTGGTTACAGTAAAGCGTTTATTTGAACGCATGCAGAGGTAATATTAAAAACGTAGCACGCGGGACCATTTAGAGAAGAAAATAATCAAGAGAATGGGTTAACGGCCAGACTCTTTGGGTTAACCTCTCTGCATTCCCCCGTATCATTCCTCAGCTCTCCAGACCAATGATGCGATGCTTCTTTTGGGACGTCGCGGCTTCAGACAGAATGGTGCAGGTTGCTTAGCAACTGGGTACAGAAAGAAGATCATTAAATTGCACTGATGCTCACTCAGTTTTTTTGTTATGAAAACCTGTTGCCCCAACCCACAGTTAACAGGAATCTCTCCTCAGATGAACTCTAATGTCTCCAATGTGCTGTGCAGCCTCAACGTGACGGTGACCCCATCAGTAAGAAAAATTCATAACAAAAAAGCAAAAGAATAAAATATAAATAATTCACAAAGCAGATTTGACTTCCCAAATATTGCATGAGCATTTAAACCATTAAAAAAAGTGAACAATTAAAGCAATCAACTTGACATTTAGGAAAAAAGCTCATCAATATCCAAAATGTTACATGTCAAACGTTTTTCCTCACCTTAATGTGCTATATTCTCTTAAGATGGCAAATCGTGCCATATGGAACCTGCATTGCACGAACACAGCTTACCTCATCTCAGTGAATATTAAGTTAAATCAATGAAGCGCACTGAGCAGAGCTCTATTTCCTGTCTCCATGAAGACTGAGCATAGGCTGCTGTTCACCAGAGAGCCCACACCTGCACTATTTTTAGCCCGCGGACATTAAAGCTAACGGTGTAATACGAGACTGCAGACTCGGCCTTCCACTGGTAATTAGAAACCCAGTGAAAGCTCATGATCCTCACAATAGATGATAAGACAGTGCCGGAAGAGACATGCTGGAGATGAGTCAAAATACATTTCCATTTCTCCTCAACTAGTTTTATTTTTTTACTGTCGTAACAGGATTATTCACAAGAAGTCAAGAAACCTTTTTGGATTCAGAGCTTTTGCAATGCTGAAGCTGTTCCTGTAACGATTACTGTTTCTGTGCAACAGTTACTCAACGAAACAACTGTCTTACGTGGTTCACTCACTCCAAGGCACATGTGAAGAATACTTGGTCAGGCTTTTACAACAATAAGCCGTACAGCTTCAAATGCAATAAAAAACACAAATTATTGTAGTGAAAATTAAGACTACATGTCTCCAAAAGTTGATTCTGTTCATCTGGACGTAGCGTTTTGTGGGAGAAACGTTTCGTCACTCATCCAAGTGAGACTACATGCATTTAAACATTTTAATGTGGAGGCTTTGAGAGGTCAAACATACTGCAACTTAGCAAATAGAAAAAGATTGCAAAAACACACAATGGAAGATGTGTTTTTGGGGAGACAATAACACGATGGACTAGCTGCAGAAGTGACAGAAACCAAAAAATGCACAGAACTGCACCGAGACATCCTTGAAATAAGCTGAGGATTCTTGAGTGTTGTGAGGGAGAAAGAGATGCACGGTAATGTGTGTTTTAATCGAAGGATTCACATAATACTCTATGTACATGCGTGTCACTTCTGCAGCTGTTCATGTCATCGTCTAGCCAGTTGTGTTTTTTTTGTTTTCTGTGCTTTTTCAGCCTGCTGGTGTTTTATTAAGCTTCAGTGTGTTTGACCTCTCAAAGCCACCGTATTTTAAGGCTTCATACATTTAGACTAAATATTCTCAGGGGATGTAAAGTTTACCTACTTGGTCACTGTGCTGTCTGATCAGTGAACGTTATCACCCTTTACTCTCTAATACAAAACTTGACAATTACTTCAATGTCTGCACTGACAGAATCCACATAAAACTACATTATATTCTATATAGTACAGATGCATCCACCACAACAAGAGTACACGGATCTATAGCAGGTGATACAGGTTAGTGTTGAGTTACATGAAATGAGCTGAATCAAGACTGGCCTACAGGATCATAAGCTTTCTGTACTGAATGAGGAAAATGCAACTGGAAAGAATCAAATCTGTCTTCCTTGGGTGAATGGGATAAGAGGCAAGGCTGCTGTGAGCAGAAGGTTAGTTCATTACAGTTTTCACACCATCAGTGCATTCACAGCTGAGAGCTCAGGACAGAGGAAAGTTCTACCATTAAATTAGCTAGTTTAGTACATAGCCTATCAAGTGTACTTGAGCTCTCATGCAGAGCAATCTGTTTTATTTGATTCAATAAACCAACCTGCTCCATTTGGGGATCTTTGATTTTGACCCTGCTAAACCTTTTATGCCTCATCTTTACTAAAACAATTGTATTAAATGTATAGAATACATGGAAACTTCCATTGCACAGTGAAGAATCAGACTTCCAACATTCTAATTACATTAAATCTATCAAACTTTAAAAATATAATAAACTGACACTGTGACAAAGATTTAATGATAATATTTATTTTAGCACCTGCCTGAGTATGAGCCAGATGTAGCGGGAGCAGTTTAAAGCTGTGAAGACGCAGAGGGATTTACGAACAAGCAATTAAAACATTTATTGCCAACATCTGGTGATCCAAGACTGATAATTTGTGCTGAGGGTGTACTGAAGTCATTAAGAGAGCGCGTGAGTAAATCTGCAGCTCAACTACAGTGACTTTCCACTGTAACTGAGAAGTTCCTAAACCCACGAACTTCACGTTTTGGTCCAACAGTGCTGGAAGAGCTACTGGCCACCGACGGTATTCCCTACACATCTCACCCAAGAGCAACACAGGGATCTGAAGGAAAAGCCAGCACGGAAAAATATGCAACAATTACTAGTTCTTGCCTCGCAGCTCCAAGCTGATAGCTATAATAAAATGCCAAGCTCAACGTGCTATCGCTGCTTTGTTTAACTTCAACTCAAAGGTTAGCTACGTAACACTTGGTTTCAAAAGGAGAAATTCAGTTAGAAGCAGGATGGTACACTGTTGATTCACACTCGAATGCATTATCATCCATCAGTCTGACCTATTGATCTCCTTTTATTAGCAAATGCACTGAGCTGCAGTACAATTTTCTCAGTCTCACAGAAACAAAGAGCTTAGTACCCACATGGGAACGACATTATTTTAAGACGCTTCTGAGCTCTTGGTGGAACTTTAAACAGTATTCCCATATACATGTTATATTAAGATGATTTTGGCTACTCCACTTTGCTATGTTGGACATTTAACACTGCTGGATATGGCACTAGGACACTCAGACCTAAACTGAGGGCCCAGTATTCCTCTTTTTGTTTCAGGTACAACCTTAGACCAATTGAAATAAAACAGACTAAATGTCTGTGACATGATACGGTTAGCCCTTCTTATCAGCTTTTCATTTTGTGTTCATCATTCATGTTATTACGTGTCTCACACAAAACATGTACTGTGTGAGGTGATAAATTAAACACCTCATACAGTACATTTACAGAACTTAAGCGACTTGAAATATGCTAGGAAAAAACTGTAATTTGTACTGTAAAATCTACATTTTCAAAATTCATTATATTTTTTCTTTTTGCATAATTATACTGTGTATTTTATGTATTTTAAACACAGTAGAAAGAAGCAATCTCAACACTTATGTATGCTGTGCACGATTTCTTAGAAAACAGTAGTTCAAAGTGTCCCTTACATCTATTACAAAAAGCAGATTAAACCACTTGTGGAATATTGTACAAACACTAAGAAAAAACAGCTTCTCTAATCTTCTCTTTGGGGTCTAGGACAGTTCAACCCTGGTTTGAAGAACTGTGTATTTAAAGAAAAGAAATTATACAAACTGTTAGGCTTGCATGTGATCACTGAGTTGTTTAAAAATTCTCACAAGGGCAATGCTTTCATCTGTGTTTACTGTACAGTTTATATTGTATGAACTTTTTCAACCTTCAGCATTCTCCATGTTTACATGATACATCTGTCTAATTTCACTCCTTTACTATGAAGTACATTATGAAGTATATAGAGAGAGTCTGTCTTGCTTTTGTGTTTTCATCATGGTATCAATTGGTTCAGTACCCAAAGCTCCTGTTGCTTTTGGACGGCAACACTATAAATTCCATTAGCTTTCCTGACTCACATAAATTAGTTAACTTTAATTAGAAATTAAGAATATATGTTTTGTACCAGTCCGTCGTGGTGAATAGAGAGCTCGGTGTAAAAGTGAAGCTTTTTTTTTTTTTACTGGTCAATCTACGTCCCTACCCTCACCCATGGTCACGAGCTGTGGGTAGTGACCGAAAGAACGAGATCGAAGATATAAGCGGTAGAAATGGGCTTCCTCTAAAGGTTGGCTGGACTCTCCCTTAGAGATAGGCTGAGAAGTTCGGCCATCTGGGAGGGACTCAGAATAGAGCCGCTGCTCCTCCACATCGAAAGCAGCCAGTTGAGGTGGTTCGGCCATCTGACAAGTATGCCTCCTGGGTGAGGTATTAAACCTTTTTACACTTTTTTTCTCAATGCAGCAGTCACAGTTTTAATGGCTGAACGTGTTGGGATTAGCCATCCATGGTTCCTTGGCTGCATGATAACATATTATATTTGTTCCAATAAATATTTGGGTTTTTTTGTTTGTTTTTTTATTACATCGACACAGTGTGCTCAGTTTGGTCCTCCAGGTCCACACAGATAATGACTGCACTGTGCCAGGTGCAGACTTAACTCTAAATTAAGCCTAATTTATCCTCATTGGCTGGTTAGTTAACAATCATACTGGACCTTAAGGTTTGAATTGTGCTCCTAAAAGTGTCGGCCTTTCTCACTGTAGGTTATTCATACATCATTATATTCAATTTGCAGAGCTGGAACTAGCCCCACACACACACACACACACACACACACACACACACAGATGAACTGACCCAAGAACAATGTCTTATTTCTAAATACTACCCAGTATAAACAAACTATAACTCCTGCAAAACATTTTCTTTAAGTGTTATGATACGGTGTGGTTCATTGCTGTTGATAATAAACTTTTCCCTTTTTTTTCAGATTGTCCCTTCTCCACTCAGTTCCTGTTAGCTGTAATGGCAAACATGATGCTGTTTTTATTGTCTCTGTGTGAATACTTGTTTGTGTCGTGACTTTTGAATGATTCATAATGTCGTACTCTAATTGGTTTTTTTTTTATTGTTCACTTCAACAAGCCAGATGTCACTGGAATGTGCTACCTAGTACTGCAAGCCTCCTTGTTCTACATAGTGATGACGTTCATAGGTTTTTATAGATGCATCTTAAAGTTATGGGGAAAGTTAGTTATGGGGAAAATTTAATTTTGATTTCCACATTGTGTCGAGACTTGGATAAAGAGAGGAAACTTAACTTGGCTTGGGATGAAAGACAAAGAAGGGAGTTCTACCAAATCTGCAAGCTTTTAGAAGTATAAGCTAGTAGAGTTTAAATGTAACTAAAAAATGTCTTTAAACAGTTTAAAATTGTCACGTGAAACTAAATGATCTGTGACTGTTTATAAATTGTTAATACAACACGCAGTTCCTATTCCGCTTTACTTATTTTGTTTTTGTTTTAAGGCAGTCGATATGCATGCCTTTTCTTTATAAGGTTAAATAATTAGAATTTACAGTGTAGCTGTAAGCCTGTCTGTGCTTCACAGTTGGCACTTATGTTCTTAAGCAGGACTAAAA
>VUQG01015666.1:0-13516 GCA_015106755.1 Etia nguti | reverse complement strand
TGCACTGCAGTCTCATAAGGAAACTCAGCTTTTTGATATAAAGTTTTTCTTGTTCCCGAATACAAATATTTTTTAAAGTATTTGTTCAAAATAAGTATTCATAAACAACATGTTATTTGTGTCTTTCCAATACCGTATTCGGGTTCGGCTCCACCCCTAATATATATATATATATATATATATATATATATATATATAAAGCATGCTTTTTCTAAGGAAAGAAAACTTTGTATACAGTATATTAAATGGGACATTGCCGGCCGTTTCTTCCAAAATCAGCACTGTCCATCTGGCCACTTGTCTGCCAACCTCCCAGCACACACACAGAACTTCTCTTTAAAACAATATGGCAGTCATAATCAAAGCCTGAGGTTGGCCTCACTTACACATGATTAATTAATTGGACAAGCATGCCAGATGTGATCAGGTCAACCTCGATCGCTGGGTAACATGTAAATGAGTCTCCGGATTGGCCGAGCACCTACGCTGTCAAAAAGTTGGCAGGTGTTGGCGCACTTTGGAGGGATGCTCAACCTGTTCACGATAAGCATTGTTGACATCACCCACTGCCACATTCCCTATATAAATATTACATGAGCTGTGGCTGATATTTGTAAGATATATTGTCCCTCACTGCTGAGGGGCATTCTCTGGATGCCAAATATATTTCATTTGAACAGATGGAAATTGCAAAGGAGAGAAGGAGTGAGCATAAGAGTGGAAATGGAGAGAAAGGCACAGGAAGAGAAAGATGATGGAGGGAGTTGTATGTGTGTGTGCATTTTTTATGCATGCTTACACGTGTGTGGAGGACACATCAGAAATACTCGAGTAAACAGGGGTGGACCTGTGGAGAAGCCTGAAACGTCCTGTTACTAGAGTGGGGGCGGCTTGCTCGCTGACTGTCTCAACTTATAGAGTCCTTGTCAGCAAGGATTGGAAACAAGCAGTTACATTTCTTCTCAACCTTCTGTTTCAATATGGTGGAAATTTTCATTTCTGGGAGCTGGTATTGCTCACTGGGTTTAATCATATGCCACAAGGCATATTTGTGTGCCATTGTGTGTCTTTCTCCCAGCTTTCAGTCTTTTCTCCACTGTCCTATCCCAATAAAGGTTGGGTTAGGCGATGCACCCATCTTCCCTCAGAAGATACAAGTATTCTGTATGTTTTCTCACCAGCACTGTACTGTTAATACCGAGTATATCTTTGTGGCAGTGAGCCAGCAGGTGGTCAGTTTGAGCAGGGCAGGGCAGACAGGGAGCACAATTTATCTGTCGCTACACTCAGGTCTGGAGTGCTAAGTATTACTTCTTTCTTCTCTTGGCTCCAGGTTTGGATGTGTAGCAGGAGTCATCTAAAGAGGTCAGGCAGTTTTCTTCTTTTGGCCAAGTTCCAGCAAATTACATAAAATGTCTTGACCTCCAACCAAAAGATTTTTAATCAGGCAAATAAATTCAAAATGAACTCCTTTTTGGTGTCAGACATAACTCGGGTTTTCCTCTATTGTACCCAAAATGTCTTAACACAGGGATAATATTGTGCTGTAGTATCTAATTCAAATTCTTCACATACATTTCCTATTTATTACATTTGAAGCACACCAATTGTATCTGCAGTTTCAGAATAAAAGCATCATGCCACATTAGGTGTTTAGGCAAGATACCAGCTGGATATTGGAGTCATATCAGAGGTTAAGGTACACGCTGTGCACAGAAACAAAACACATCATGGACAGAGAGTAAATAAATGAACATGTTTTCTCCACCTGACCTCTGTTTAGAAATGATAGAAAATCTTATTGTTGCTGTAAAAGCGTATAGCGTGTCGGATGCTTTTGGCTGACATGCTCCCAGGGTTACCCAAAGTGACAGCCTACATAATAGGATATCGCCACTCTGGGTCTCATTCAAAAAAAAACTATTACTTCCTCTCCTGCTGCCCACCTCTGCATCTCTCTCCACCCATAAGACCTTAATGTTTCAAACTAAAGCAGCTGAGGAAAAAATATCTGCTAATGAAAATCCTGCAGCCTGCGTATCTGTGCAATCACACTGCAGGGTCTTTGACAAAGGCTTTTAAAAAGAAATTAACAAACCTGCTTAGTAATGTAAAAAGACCAAGAGACACAGTGCAATATCCTGAAGGTACACTTTATAGTTTAATCTGCATTAGAGGCCAGTGTGTAATTCATAAGTAGAATCAGCTCAGGTGCAATCAAAGGCAAGGTGTCAAATCACAGGGGCCAATTTAAAAAAACATGTGCCGGTGATAGGACGGCATTATGCACGATTTTTATTTCTGCACATCCAACAGATTGATTGAGGAAATTTTCAGCTACAAGTTATAGATGTCAGCGTAGAGGGATGAGTCAAGATCGTTTGGGGTGTTGTTGCAGAAATAATGACACAGGTGGATGTCAGCGTAAATCATGTGGCAACGGGGCTTTGCTGCCGCCTTACCTTCCCTGTTGATTTTTAAACACTAGAGAGATTTACTCTTCATGTTCCACCAACTGAAAGTAGCTTTCCTTATGTTTGCTTTACAGAAGACCACAGATGTGATAATGTGCAACATAGTTGTTTGTTGTCTTCATAGCTGTAATAGCAAAAGCAATAGCAAGAACAAGTGAAAAATATTACTTGAGCATAGTAGCACACTTTCACACTTTGCATCATATTTTAGACCTCTGCATCGTTTTTAACCCTAAAATGCACAAAAATTCTGGATGTAGCAAAAATGAAAAGTCATATATTTATTTATATGGGTTCAATAAACACTCCACTTTCAAACAATTGTAATTTTCTGGCAATTATTTTGTGGTTCAGGCTTTACGGAGTTAAAGTAAACAGCCTGGATCGCTTACTTGTATTAGAATAATAACTTGGTAGGTTGGTTTATTTGTTAGTTATTTGGTTGGGGCCACTCTCCATCTTTGTCTTCTTTGCCTCTGCTAAAAAGGAATATTAGCTTGTGTATTGAGCTTTTGCTTCATAATTCTAACTATGAAAATACTTACATAATACCAATTCAACTTTTAACTGCACAGTGAAGTGTACTCCAGGATTGGTCAGAACATCATGACTTTCCACTGTCACTGAGATTATACTGCAAATAGCAATGGAAGGTCATGATGTTCTGACCAATTGTGCAGTGTGCTTTGAAGGTTTACTTTAATAACTATTGATTTTCCATTCATATTTATTCATATTTTTTTATTAGTATTCAGAATTCAAGCTCAAACAATACAAACATAGGCTAGTGGAACAAAATAAGTCTGTTTTAACACATCAAAATATCGCCCCTTTAAATTGTTTCCTGTTTAAGCAGTTTCTGCATCTCCTCACACGTGAACACTCTTACACTTGCAGCCAGTGTGGTTTACACTCCTTGAATCGCCGAGAACAGTAACATCTTCTTCTCAAAAGTCCTCTAAAGTTATTCCTTTGCCTGTGACAGGTCTCTGCCAAATTCTGCTATCAAAACCTTGAGACAGAGCAATGCAAGTTGGCAACCTTTTAGCAGTCACATAGAAATGCTTTGTGGTGAGACCCTCTAACAAACAAAAAGATAGAGGTAGACTCCAATGGCACAATTTAACTGCAAACATTGGACCCAGATTGCGAGTGCAGACCATCCCTGCCTTATAATGTACATCCATTTGTTTCTTATTGTCTTCCCTTCTCATTCACATCCATGACTATGGCCTCGGTAGTAGGCATCGGGGTTGGTTAGAGTCAAAAGTGTGAATATTTATTTAGATACTGCATATAAACTGTATGACATCAGAAGGTAACTTTAGGATTTTTGTTTTGTATTCTACTTTGTGCCACTGCCAGAGCAACAACATTATAATATTGCAATGGCCTTGCAAACAGAGGGAATGATTTTGGACTTTGTTTCTTCTAATATCAATTAACACAGATTGGTAAATTAAGCATCCTGTCATGCTTTGCATTCATGTAAAGCTGCAAATGTCTGTGATTGGATAGGCATGAGTTATTTTGTTGACAGAGTGCCATTACCAAGAAGCCATTCACGTTTGATTGCCTAGTAATCATTCGATACTTTGAATATAGGAGGTGCTTCAGTGATAACAGCCAAATATAAATTTTTCATTACATGCAATCTCTCAGCAGTGCGCTCTCCCTTCTCTGCTGGCTCTCTTTAATAACACATATCCTTCTCTTTTCATCTGAGGTGGTCTGGCTCTGTAGCCTCTCAGTGACACCAGTACAACGTTAATACCTTCCTTGTATTGCCGCAGAAAAAATGCATCTATGCTGAAACGAAGTGTAAACAATGTGGCACCTACCCACAAACACATACACATAAGCACACACACACACACACACACACACACAATTCCCTTTGCATGTCTTGCAGAAAAGCCTTTCCTGTCTCTTAATAAACACACATAGAGGCACAGATATTCATAGCATTCAGGGAGCTGCTAACACTCGGGTGTTCAGAGCCGATAAGCTCTGTACTGTCTGTGGCTCGTTTCCCTTACCTCCTCTTTCTTCTCGTCTGTCTCTCCTCTGGGGTACTGTCTGGAGGTAGGCTGTGGTTACAAGGCCCAAAGGAGTAACGAATCGGAGCGATGAATACCTAAATATCTGGAGAGATTAGCAGACAAAAGCAGACAAAGTCAATCCTGGATCGCAAGCAAGGGGATGAAGGAGCTTGGGGAGATTCCTATCACTCTGCCACATGTAGAAAGACAGGTAGGGAGGGAAAGTGAGGCCGTCAACATGTTAGAGCGTAAGCCCAGGTTGAGGGATAAGCTGTTTGTACAGACACCAGACAGGGATTTCATTACTCGCTCATTTAGTCATGCTGTATTTACAGGGTCAGTGCCATGTAACTCCTGATGTGCAGGAGCACCATGCCAAGGAAGTAACACAACAGGCGCTAGGCTGGCGGCTGCTGTGACCACAATCTCATATCCCAGGGTGTTAGCTTGGTGAGGTGTGATCATACAGTGTTGGCGCCTGACGTTCAAAAGCAGCTCTGTGAAAAGCCTCGGTAATTACAGTGGAGGCTATGTGAGTGGGAAGCCAGTGTGTCTGCAGCAGAAAGACTCCTTTAGCTCATCTCTTAGTGAGGGATGAAAGGGAAGCTGAGGATGGGTAGGCAAAAAAACAGTTTGCAATAAGTTTTTTTCATTCTCCGTTTATTTGTCATGAAAACAAATTTAACATAAGGTTGGGAAGAAGAATTTCCTGAGAATTATTATTTCTTTTTTTACAATATTATAATCGTCATTGAAGTCTGTCAACTAGGACAGTGTAAGGATTCAGAGTAGTGCTGCTACACCTCTACACTGAGGTTACTGGCATGTCCAGCTGGGAGGATGCTCTGGGGCAAGCCCAAGAGACACTAGGTGTCTTGCAGCTGGCTTGGGAACAACTCTGTGTCCCCCAGGAGAGCTGGTGGAGGTGTTTGGGGGGAGGGAGGTATGGCCACTCTGCTTAGACAGTTGCCGCTCCAAACTGGACCTCAATAAGTGGCAGAAAATGGATGAATGGATAATCACAAAGGTAAGAGTTGATTCTAAATAGCACCGGCAGCATTTAGAAATATTAAAATTCAAAATAATAAAAAAGTTGAGCTTTAACTATATTGAAAAACAAAGATCATGACAGAAACAGTCTGTCACAGAAAAAAATGGTTTCTTATGTTTGTTTGTTTTTTTTAAAATTTTCTGTATGTTGTTCAGTCTTTGTTAAAATTGATGACATAACATAATAACAATGTTAACATTTTCATTTTGCTATATTTTATTTTAATAACTGCTAACAGCTGGCTGGTTGGCTTTCAAACTAAATGCTGTAAATGTACTAAACGCTGTTTCAATGGGAGAGGACTCTATAATGGATGCAACACATTTTTTTTCTCACTTGAAAAAAAAAATTAGTTGGTTACAAATAATAAAATAATATTGCTAATATAAAAAAAATACTATCAATGAGTTTTTGTGAACATGACCAAAAAAGTCTCACCAGGTAAACAAGCTTTTTATCCTGATGAAATCATTCATTACTTTCTAATCGTGTAATCTGAATCAATGCATGAACTAAATACTTAAAATATGAAAGTACTATCCCTTAATCTGCACTCTGTTTGGTTTTAGTGACAGTTAAGCATTGTTTATTGACTTGAAGCTGAAGTGTGTGTCAGCTGTCTTTAATGAGGATTGAATGCATAGATCTGTTATCTGTTAGGTGAATAAAATAGATATGACAAGACCCAATTATTCAGTATTTTGTATGTGAGGCGAAGGGCTTTAAATTAAATTCTGAAGAGCAAATGAAGAAATGCTCAAATGGGAGAAATATGGTCTCTCTTTGTAGTATCAGTTAGTACTCTTATTGCAGCATTCTCGATCAACTGAAGGCTTTTCAGGGACTTTTAGAGTGACCTGTTAAAGGGAAATTAAAGTTAAAGTTTAATTAGAAGTAATAAATGCATTAACTAGAGACACATTAACATAACTAAGAGAAACACAGGATTTCATAAGAAGAACATTATAGCAACAGTCAAGCATGGTGGTGGTATTATGATGGTTTGGGGCTGCTTTGCTGCTTCAGGACCTGGATGACTTGCTGTAACTGATGGACTCATGAATGCTGGATTAGATCCTGAAGGAGAATGGCCTCCCGTCAATCTGTGCACTGAAGCTCAACTGCTCTTGGGTTGTGTGGGAGGACAATGACCGTAAACACAGCAAGGCCATCTTGCTGAAAATAACAAAAGCAAAATGAAGATTTTAAATTAGATTGAGATGTTTTGGCATGACCTTAAATAGACCGTTCATGTTTGAATTTCTCACAATGTGGCTGAATTAAACTATTCTGCAAAGAAGAGTGGGTCAAAATTCCTCCACAGTGATGTAACGAGTCATTTCCAGTTATTGCAACTGCTTGACTGCAGTTCTTGCTGCCAAGGGTGGCACAGCCACTGCTATTTCAGACAGTACCAGGAAGCTTTTTCCCCCTTAACAAACAAAATCATCATTTAAAAATTACATTTTGTTTTTACTCAGGTTATCTGTCTAATATTAACTTTTGTTGGATGATTTGAAAGATGTCAGTATGACAGAAATACAAAAAAAAAAAGAAATCAGGAAGTGGGGAAATAGTTTTCACAGTATTGTATAGGTTTCTTTCTGTTCTGTTATTGTTTTTATTTTTTGACATCAGCATTACTTATTCATATTTAGATTGATCATTCTATACTGTGTGTGTATCAAGGTGTGTATATAAGGATGATTGGTTGTCAGTGTATCAGTGACTGGTGATCTGTCAGAAGTTTACCCTCCATCTCAGCTGGGACAAGCACTAGAAAACGGGTGGATGAAAAATGTGAACATGAAAGATATTGGATGGCTTTTTTTAAGGGGTGAAAAAGCTGGTAACCACATCTGCATGTGAATATTGCATTTGAACACGAGCTTACCTGAAATTCTAAGGCTATTTTTGCTATTAGTCATAGTTTCAGGTGGCAGTGTTCAATCAGCTGACATGAAGTATCACGTCTGTCTCCGTCTCTCAAACATGTAGAGACACACATGCCAAAATACATACTTAACTGTATTCTATTCTTTGATGGGTTGTTACACTCAATCAATTTAGCACACTCTAATGTAAAGCTCGTTCCATTTCCAATGTGCATTCATGCTCCGTCAGCATCACCCACACTTTGCAAAACAAAACCTACATGTCATGTTGAGGTATTCGGGCCTAAAGTGTATATGCGTGCGCTGGCTTACCGGCCACTGTTGCCTAGCAACCAAAACCATGCACATTTTTTTGTGATGTCTGTGATGTCTTGGAGTTATTTGCATTATTTATTTGGACATCTTGGTTTTGTTTACATATAAAAGGCAAACACCTGTCCTTGAATATTATTTTTTCTCAAAATAAAGAAAAAACAGATGTAAAGCAAACCTAATTAATGTGATTGTTGACATTTAGTGACTTAGTTATTGATTAACAGGCAGATTTAAACAAAAATTGTTTCATAGCAAGCTTCCTAGCAGCAGAGGAATTTATATTATGAAGTATCATCACTGCTGTCCCTCAGCATTCAATGAGGGACGAGAACGTGAGACTCTTCTAAATAATTTTATCTTCCCTAAGCACATATGCATATGTCCAGAACAGTTTCATTTGGTATTATGCCTATTCTACAATAAAAAATCCCCTATTTGTGATCAAATACATTTGATCAGATCAGTGTATGTAGTAGTAAGAGTTATTTTTAAATGCAAAAGGAAGGCTCGAGGAACAGCAGGACAACAATGGCTTGAGTTACCAACCACTTTCTCTAATTAGTGTCAAGTTGATGGAGCCACACATGCTGTGTTGTTCGAAGACCAGTACTGTTTTGACCATCCTCCCCCCCTCATTGCACCGTGTTGCACTTACACAGTTTGTTTTGTTTGGTTTGTCTATTTCAAGTAACCCTTCAGAAGAATGTTTTCCTTTTTTCACTTCAGGGATGTTAAATAGGATGTCATCATTATCCCACAGGATTCAAGCTTCTGATTAGATCAGGTTGCACTTTTTGCATCAACATGCACTCAGCTGATAAGGTTGTGTATTGGTTATATACTTGTTAAAGAAATCAGACCAAACTATACTGGATCACACTGCTTCAGCACACCTACAAAGCCAAAAACCGTTTTTCATGCACATGAGTGCAGTTTGCATTTATTTATTTATTTTTTTACTATTTTGAAAACTTCATTTTCATTTTACTTTTGACTTTACCTCTCTGTCACTGTTTACATAGCACAAAACTGTGGGCTGAAATACAGGAGCAGTGCTAATACCTGCTTTGGACTCACTTTATATTTTTGTTTTCATGTTGAACTCTGTTAGACTAGTCTGGAAATTCAAAAGTGCACCTGGCAGTGTGTCAATATGCATATATACATAAAGTCTACACTTCCTGAACTCAGCATATGATGCCATAGAGGTAAGAGAATGAGTTGGTATGGGGATAATAGTGGTTCTTCAAAACAACAACAGTCCTGTTCATGTCATGTCTAAATTTCTTTGCTTTAAAAATATTTCAAGAATTTTCAAATGCCTTTCTATCCACTTATGCAGGCCTATTTCATGTGTAGATGGAAACCTTAAAGTGGAATGTCAACCTAACTAACTCTCCGGCACAGATGCATAATTAGAGTGATGACTCTCCATATGCTGTTACAGTTTAATAAGCAAGTATCCAAATTTTGATCCCATAAGACTTTTGATCAGAATAAATTAGGTGGATTAAATTGTAAAAAGACTGAAAAATAATTGAGAGGGATATTTTTTACCTTTTTTTTCTTCTTGTTATTGTTATTTTTTTTTCCTCGTCTCATTCATCTCCACAGCCATACAGCCATTTAAATATGTGTGCTATTTTGGAAGCATGAAACAGGATAAGAGAGCAAGCAAGAGCAGAAGTGCACTGTGAACAAATAACTGCCCAGCTAGACAGGCAACATACAGCAATTTACTAGTTAAGTAACCTTGAAACAGCTATCGCTGAAACACATGTGGTGGTTTTACTGGACTGGGTTTTGCCAGGGAGCGAGTAAATAAGAACACCACCCATTTACATTATGTCTGTGTCCAACTGTTTATGTTAATGGTGTGAAACATCTCAAACAACCCAATTCTCTCCCACATTTAAATGTGGGAGAGAATTGGGTTTTAACAAAGTTATAATTTACTACAATGTGTTTTATTACAAATGGCAACGGTGGTAATCTATGCTTTGTCATTGACAAGAGTTAACCACGCGCAAGTAAGCATTTAATATTTGGCCCAAGGACACTGACAGAACAAGATCTGGGGTGGACACATTCATTGCCGTTTAGATGAAACCCGTGATTTTCCAAAACATCAAGTGACAAATGACAAATAACCTGTGTTGTGCAACATGTTGAGTCCTTTTGTTCATCTGTTTTTGTTAAATTGTACGAAAAAACGGACAGCACTACAGCCTTCGAGCATCTCTAGCAGTGTATTGAGGTCATCCCACCCCTAAGGGTAACTGTCTGGGTGGGTTCTGTTAAATATTCTACCCTCAGGGAACACATAACACAAGTGCTGCATTTTACCAATATTAGCTTTGTGAATTACCAGCAGGCTAATCATTATTTCATGACACCATCAGTATGTATTTGCATCATCTGAAGTTTGAGGATGCTCAGTTTGCCTAAAATAATCTCTTAGATTCTCTTAGAAATCTCCTAGATTTTTTTAAAGATTATTTTGCACTTGCTGGACATTTGAAAGCTTTGATAGTTAACATAGAGAGGGAAAGAAAGAAGGTCATGCAACAAGAATTATTGACCAGAGTAAAAATGGAGCCATAACATTCGCCGCACTATGATGTCCTAGATTAAAACAAACTAACTAAATGTCCCAGCTATTTGTCACCACAGTAACACTGATTTAAAGCAGTGTTACACATCAGACAGAAGTGCATCCCAGTAATTCCAATTTCCTCTTGGCGGTCCTGTGGCCTGGGTTGCTCCAGGTGATTGTCTAAACATCTTTTAAAAGGTGTTTCATTTGAAATACTGTAATGACAATTTATGTTTCTACCATCTGAAAGATACTGAGAGAAGCCACCCTTGTCTGGGACCGTTTGAAGTTTTGCTTTCACTCAGTTTATCATTGGAGCTCATTCATGTAACTACAGCTTGTAATCCTGGCTTCCACAAATGACCTAGGAAGTGGTTTTGGGGGGAGAGGACAGTCTCTGTAATGAATAATATAAAACACTGGCAGCAACACAGTGGGTGCTGTTTTTCTAATGCAGGACGGATGGATTTTTACAATGGCTCATGTTGTGCAACAAACAAGAAGCATGTGCAAAAAGCTCTTATCCCAGCTTTTGATAGATTGACATTAGACTGGCATTACACGGTGCTAAGCCCTGCATATATGCCTGTGGAGACATAAAAATGTCCAGGAGCCTGTCCAATATTTCAGCCGGCAAGCACAAGGCATAACCTGGCGACAGGAAGCACCTGGGGGGGCAACCTCATACCCACAATCCACAGAGCCAGCACAGAAGCCTCAGCATCACATGATTCCAAACAATATAGCCTCCCCTTTGTTGCTTACTGATTACATTTGGGATTTGCCTTCTTATTCTTTTTCAGCTGGCAGGGAACCTAATGGAGGGAATACATACGCATGAGCTGGAGGACTCACTGACAGCCTCCTCGGAGTTGAATAAACTGCTATGTCCCTTCTACATTCACCAAGAGTGAAGGCAGTATCAGTCCAGCTCGTTTTTTTGTTTCCTAAAAGGAAACTCTCAGTCTTACTAACACCAGTAATTCGGTCCAGCTTTGCAGAAAGAGGAACCAGTGATTTTAAATAGAGGCCTCCTTAGCTACAAGAAGCAGAGTGATGTCCAGTCTTAAATAATGCATTTTAGTGTGGGGGGGAGCGGCTGGATTTCATGTTTTAAAATGTGCATGTGCGAATGACCGAATGTAGGGCATCATTCAGAGGCCACTTATGTGTAAGCACGTCCCAGTAAGCCTTGTGTTAAATTGTATGGAAAGTATTGATGAAGTGTGCCCAGAGGGAAGGTAGTCCTGTCATATCAATAATTTAACCATCCTTTATTATTCTCTTTTCTACCTCACCAGCTCTGTGTTTAGGAATGCAGACATTCTCGGACCCTATAATCATTCAAGTCTCCGCCACCAGACAAACAATAAATTAAAGAGTCATACAAACATAACATCTATTGTGATTTTGAGGAAGGGTTTAATTCCAACCCAGTAAACATGAAGATTGATTTTGAAACGACAGGGGAAAGAAGAAAAACAAAAAAATATATAAACAAGTTGGTTAAATTATTGTGCAGTGCAATTTTTTCCTGTATTTTCTTTTAAATTTCACAGACTCTGGGTTTCTGGACATCTCCCTGTTCACAACAACATAGCCATTATGTTTTTAATCTTCTGAAGTGGAAAATAACATTTCCATTAAGGGCAACGTAAGGCACTGGTTAAACAAAATTTAGTGCACATACATAAGAAACAAACTGCTATTTCACTCTTTGCTTTCTGCAAAGCGTTCAACTGGTATTATCTTTTAATAGTTTTGTTGATCCTACAAGTATGAGATAATTGAAGCAATTTAACCCTCTCACATCTTCAAGAACCACTACTGTGTGTAGCCAAAATATTTTTTTAAAATGCAGTTTTTTAGCACCTAATTCTTGGGAATACTTTTTTTCCCATTGTACATCTTGTCAGACTGTGCCCACTGTGAGGTCCTGTTGGTCTTGTGCTTTATGTGTCAGGCTGACAAGGGACAGGATGTACCTGTGTTTCTGCACCAAAGCTATATATGCAGGTAAGAGTATTGGCGCTTTTCACTTTTGAAAATCTACCGTTTCAGATTTTGTGGTTAATTATTTCATAAACAAAACCTTGTATTTATTTATTTATTTTATTTAAACCACACTAATAACTACAGCTCATAACTGTTCCAAATAGCAGACAAGGTAGAGCGCATTTTATTAATCATTAGTCGACAATCAAATCTGCATTTAATGGTGACTGAAACAGAACTAGAATTAAAGTTATTAAAGCATTTGCTAGGTTTACAGAAATACAAATATGTGTTAACAGGAAGTTTGCTTGCTACGGCAACCTAAAACACTGGAAGCATGCCAGTCCTCTGTGTGGAGCAGCAAAAGAAACATTTTTAAAAAAGTAGAAACAAATAGAGCAGGTTTAAAGTGAGAGTTTACACACAAATAAACAATATCTAATACCGTATGTTATGGTCTCTGTTGTCTTCCAGGTGCCTTCTCTCTTTTTCTCCCTCTCTTTGCACTCTATCACGCCTAGGGATGGGTACCGGTATCCGGCGCCATTATGGCACCGGTTCTGACATAAACGGTAGTAACCAGACCGAAAAGCAGCGCACATTTCGGTGCTTTATTTTGGTGCTTTTTTTTTCCTGAGATGTCATACACTTAGGATTCTAGCCAATCATTTTACCTTTCCAAGGATAGTAGGCGGGCCCAGGTACATACCTACTTTTAGAGCAGAGCTACAGATTAAAAATGCCCAAGGCGAAGCGGTCAAAAGTCTGGCTGTACTTCACAGCAAAAGATGCAAACTCAGCAGCCTGCAACAAGTCCTTTAAGGTGATACTGTGCAAAGGAGGTAACACCTCGAATCTGATGAAACACCTGGCTACGTATAGCGTTTTTTTAAAAGCCGAGAAATGCACCGTATTTGATAGCTTGCTGCAAGACCTCACATCGAGCACATCTACTGTGGGTGTGGTGCCTGTTATCGGACCCGGAGTTAGCAACATCCACCAAGAACCCGAAGAGGACAGTCCTGGCCCCTAGCCCTGCCAGTGTAGCAGAAATGATGACGGATGATGATGGCAGCAGCAGCCGTTTTTCTCTGGGTTAATAGCTTAATGTTGTTCGTGTGTAATTTACGTTGAGTAGGCTAACCACG
>VUQG01015665.1:35736-81884 GCA_015106755.1 Etia nguti | reverse complement strand
GACCAATCCACTTTCCAGGAAACTGTTCATCTGGGAATGCTCGGACTTGGCACCCATAATGTGGTGGTGCACCATCTTGCTGGAAAAACTCAGGGAATGTGCCAGCTTCAGTGCATAAAGAGGGAAACACATCATCATGTAGCAATTTCAAATATCCAGTGGCCTTGAGGTTTCCATTGATGAAGAATGGACCCACTATCGTTGTACCCCATATACCACACCAAACCATCACTTTTGTTGTTCCAACAGTCTTGAGGAGTTTGCCCCCTCACATATACTAATGTGCCACAAACAGGACTTTAATATCACCAACCATTCCCATGTTATTACGGTGTATCCATATAAATGGTCCACCCTGTATAATACACACACCTGTAAGACTGAAGAGCTGACTCCTTAGGGTGTTATTCTGGACAAACACTTTTAACAAGACAAAAGAACCGCACACCTGTCACTCAAAGCTATTTAAAGTTATTTAACTTACATTAAAAAACTCATCATCGCAGACGGCCTCAGATTAATTGCAAAGTTCTAACAGTCTGTCTTGTTTTATAAATTAGATGGTACACCTTCGCCAGTGTCTGAGAGTATTTTTAGTCAGTCAGCACATGGATGTAAGTTGCCTCCCACCAGGCGAACTTGCAATCAAAAAAAGTTATTGCAACCACTTGCAATTAGTCCCTAAATGTGAAATTTTTTAAAGTTTCAAGGAGGTTGCTCTCATATTTTTACTCTTGTGTCAGTGAGCAGTCCTTGCATTTCTCAGAATTCCTTCTGAGTTCTAGCAGCTCTTTCCTACAGAATAAAAGGTCAGTTTCTGGATCATTTCTGGACCTCACAGCCCATTGTTCCTTCAGTGGTGCTAGTTTCAGGCATTATGCAAATGCACTGTTTATAAGATTGGGGAAACCTGCAGTCGGCTGAGGCTGAAGAAGTCACTTGGATGAGTGAAGAAACATTTCTCCCACTGAAAACGCTATGCCCAGATGAACAGAATCAACTTTTTTGGATTTCCTTACGTGGATGATTGAGCATGAATCAAGACAGTGGTGGTCAACGGTATCTAGTTCCAAATCAACTATTGACCATGGTTTGGGCCTTTATAGTTTGCTGGTGTTTTAACATCCTTTCTTGAGTTCGCAGCCTCTCTCAGCACATATGTTCCCAACATCCTTTGCCTCATCCCTGTGTCAATAAGATTTCCTTCCACTTGTCCTGCTCTCCAGCTTCTCTCACTGGTGGCTTAGAAATTATGATTGCCTGTTGTACTGTGACTTTGCCAGCCACTGCCTTTCAGTCACCTACACACACTTCTATTTTAGCATCGGGTCCCTTGCCTCCTTTGCTTTGTCTGTCTATACCCCACAGTTTTCTGCTTCCTCTTCCCCTCGTTCCTCCACTCACTTCAGTGCTCTTTACAATATGTCGGTGCAGATCTGCCTCACCTTTAATATTTCACTATAATGTCAATGAAGGGTGGTGTAGGACCCAGGGGATAGAATGACGGAAGTCTCTTCTGACTTTCTCTCCATTTCGGGGTCTTCGTTTTCAGTCAAGACAAGAGGCTGAACAAATAACTAGTAATTATTGCAGACAACATAGAGGAGTGATTACAAAAAGTTATACAGTGTGCCACTTGAGTAGTAGTTAAGGAAACTAAAAAATAACAAATGCAAAAAAATGTCTTTTGCAATTTCAGTAAAGTCATATCCACAGTGATTAGAATGCTAAATTAATGTATAACTAAAAAATTGTACTTACTATCACATCTTTTGCAACAATATAATGGAATTGGTCAGTGACTCTAGCACTTGCAGAGCTCAGCAATTTTAATATTTACAATTATATGTGTGTAACATTTATGACCCTATGAATAAATAAACCCTAATGCCTTTCCTGTTTTCAAAATAATACTGACCATATGGAATGTTTATCATGAGGTATATTAACACAAAGACATTTGTGGTTCCCAGATGAGAAATTTGTATAACTTAGTAGATGCCCCAACTAAACCTGCACAAGCACGAGCTGGTTGACTGATTGGTTCAGAATAAAATGTCGAGATGTAATGGAAGGTCATTAAATATGGTACAAACATACATATTTTAGAGGGTAATTTCTAATGACTGCTAATGCCCTTGGTAAAAATTCTCCATCCCTTTGGTTTATGACAAAAACCAAAATATAATGACATTCCCATCCACCTCAGTGATCTTGTGCATACCCCTGTTTACTAAGTCTAGCCTGATAATATGCTAACCTCAATATAAGTTAACAGAGAAAATAATAATCCTTGTAAACATCAGTATTTTAAGCTGGTTTTAAAGTCCCGCAATTGTGTCTGCCCAAGTACAGGATTCCATAAAGAGGGGGGAGAGGGGTATTCACCCACCCCAGACACACCGATGCACAGTCAAGAACTTGGACTGCGCACCAGTTTGTTTGGGATGAAAGTGGAAGTGGATGATCAAAGCAACCGTCGAATGACAGTTGGAGTTCACCAGAACAGAATAACCACGAAAAAAACTTCAGAGATTAAAAAACACAACATGAAGACCACAGAGAGTCGTTGCAGTGAACATTTTTCATTGTTTTTAGCACTCGGTTTGACTTTAGCTCTTTGTATGTTAGAACGTCACTTTTCTCTGCAGCTGGCTGACGAACCAACGACAGTACAAGCAACAGTGGTCCACAGACTGAGTGTAGCACATGCTGTGGCCATCCCTGGATTGGAGCGGACAGTGAATGCGCTTTCGCTGCTTGACCACAAGACCAGCTTTAGCCTGATCATTGCTAGCATGTTAGATTGCTCGTGTGACATTCAGTCAAATCACAGAGTTGCTAACATAGTTGAAAACATCATTCATCGTTGACCAGGAGTATAGGTGAAGAACTGTTCACATCAAACAAAAATGGCAAAACTCACAATTATTAAACCTTATAGATTTTCAAAGTATCCCCAGTGAAACAGAAAAGCATCAGAAAAGCATTAGGCATTAGGGCAGCATTCTCCATTTTCCTCTCAAAAACCCCCATATTTTACATATCTATGAATAAATGCCAATTATGAAGCAAAACTGATATTTGTCAGACTTATCTGAGACATCTTTGAGTTAAACGTAGTTAAATCTTATTGAAGACCCTCCAGATAATACAGGATATCTACAATAGATGACTAAGGACCATGACTAAAGAGCTTATTTTTCTTTTCCATCATTATCGTCCATCAACTTGTCTCTTTAATAGGTTGGTGTACAAATCCTATCATATCAGGGTTTTAACTTATTTTTATAGTAGATTTGCTAGCAGTACAGTATAGTATTATGACTAGATTTCCAGAATACCTCCGTAAGGATTCTGAGTTAGTTTGCAGTTATCAATAGGACACAATGTCCTTACAGAGATGCAGAAGATGTATGCATATTTCTATGTACAAGAAATAAAGGGAAATAGAGAGAAAGGCAGTATATTCGAGTGAGACAATTCTTCAGTGTCCAATATTAGAACATGGCCCGGGGATAATGGTTAGCACTACGGCCTTTGAATTCCTAATCCAGAAGACAAGAGGTGCAGATTAATCATGGAGGGAATCTATCGTAGCGTCAGGCCAGGTATGTTTGGTAGGCATTAGCAGGGTGTAGCGGGTTAATACACAAGGCCGAAGAAACTGTGATCACTTCAGCAGATGTCCTTCTGTAGGTTTGGAGTATTAAAGGCAAACACACATATTATTATTCACGAGAAATGTAGCTGTGTTTTTCAGTCTTAGTGTTTACTGTTCACAATTCTTAATGCCACATAAGAGCTGCATAAAGTCACTGCATCAGCATTTCCTGACACTATTAAAGTACACAGTAGAGTTCAGCTGCTGAAGCATGTGGTGTTTGGTGTTATCGTGCAGCAGATGAAGGGAACTGTGCTGGGTAGGATCTTTACCATTAGCCAGCCCACATGCTGTTAGGACCTTGCAGCTACAGACAGCAACGAGTCTGGAGTCTATGTCTAACTCTGGAGAAGAAAGGCGATACCTCTGTCGCCTTCCCTTCACTTCATTCAGACGTGAGCTTGATCAATGCCTTGGCTCTGTATAGACTGGAAGTGGTGTACTTAGGCGTCACTGCACTCGTTTGTGTAGTCTATCCCGCCAGCTCTCCTAACCCACACCAGTCCAATCACACTTCTGAGGCTTTTAAATGAAGAGTTAAAAGACTCACTTGTTAGTTATTCTAAGTGGTTGCTCTATCCTTTGTCTTGATTTTTGTCCCCACAATCCATTCAAACAGTGTTGTACTTTCTGTTCCACTGTGTGTGACCTCAATGAAAGGATAAACAGCAACTACCTCTCCAGCCACAGTAACTCAGTTGTTAGGTGATCAAGCATCGGGATGACATCATTATGGGCTGAAATATTAGCCGAGCCTTCGCTATCTGCCCAGTCCTGCATTCCTGTCGCTTTTCCCTGGACCCTGTTTGCATATTCATTGATGGTGTAATCTCCTTGACGTGTACCCAAGGGAATCGGGAGGATAACCTGGAGAGTTCATCTGTGCCTGTGTTTATCTCGGCCGCTGCATGGGGGGTGGGTGTTAGGGTGCAGTGCAGGTGAGCCAGGGCTCAACTGGGTGTGTGCATACATGATTTATGTGGCTTATACACAGAAAGGGGAGATAGAGACGACCTTCTTTGCAGTCAGAGCCAAAGCTCTTTCCTTACATGTTGGAATGCACTTGATTACTTGCAGGCATGAAAATACTACAGAAAAAAAAAT
Source organism: Etia nguti (assembly GCA_015106755.1). Taxonomy (NCBI): domain Eukaryota; kingdom Metazoa; phylum Chordata; class Actinopteri; order Cichliformes; family Cichlidae; genus Etia; species Etia nguti. Next base: position 77,116 of record VUQG01015665.1, on the reverse strand, counting down.
GTCACTTTACAACATACAGCTTTAGATGTTGAGTGTGCTGCCTTTAAAAATGCAGCGAGTGTTTCTTTTTTACAGTCTTGCATTTTTAGCCTGTACTTGAAAGCGGCTCCGCATTGAGAAAAGGTCTGCATTTTTTCTTTTTTATCTTCAGAAATGTTCATTTTTCTGCCACTTGTTGTTGACTGACACAACAGAAATTCAGTTCACAACCAGTTCATGACCAGTTTTAATTTTTCTTGTAAACCTCAGCTGCCAAGGATGCTAGACATTTTTTATTTTCATTTGAGGATGTAAAATCACCAAGTCAGGAACTATGAAAGCATGAGGTGACACTGAAGACTGCATTAATAGAGTATGAAGTGCCAGTGCTGAAGTGCAAAGCAAAGTAACAAAGCTTCAAACATTTGCAATGAATTTGCGTCAGAAAAAAAATTGGAATAAAATCAACAGTTTCATAAATCACATGGTTTAAATGGAAAGTGTTTTATGAGATTTGTTGGAGGACGTCTGCAAGAGCAGAACAGTAATTATGTGTCTTCTATAGTTGCTTTAGAATACCCTCGAACCAGATTTAATATACTGCACATGAGCTTGTAATGGGGCTGCTGGTGCCCACAGCGCTCACATGTGGTTTTACAAAATGAACATGTTTCCCGTTGCTCCCTTTGCCCTTTGGTTCACTTTGACAATTCAGCATAAAATGAATCGGGTGCTTAACTGTGAGCGCTTTGTAATCCGTGGAAAAACAAGACAATGTGTAGCAAAGGTTGCATTCGGCTGTTTTGTTTGAAACTTTGCTCATAGGTTGAGTTGTTATGATTGATTCTGTGGTTTCAGTGGCATACAGGTCACTGCAAAACATTCTGAACCTGTCGCCTTACAGGCTTTAATACTCCTCTGTGTCTCTGAGCAGATGCGCTGTAAAGTATGTACTAGAGACACATGAAGAGTTTGGGGTATAGCAACTGGTCACTTTACACCCTTAAATGTGCTCAAATCAGTGTTCAATTCACTTTGCTATGATCATAGTTCCTTTACATTTCACTCACCTTTAGCTTGAATCTTATTAAGTACATTAAGCCGTACAATGACATGTTGAGATGAATGCAGATGACAGCTAATTAGTGCAGATTAAAGCCCTCCCGCTTCTTGACTGCACATTCTATGAGAAATGTGAAAGAAGAAATAATTTACCTGTCCTTATTAAGACTGAAGTAATCACCCATTGGCTATAAAACACATTGGTTCCACTGTATCATATACAGTTGTTTATATGACAGGTCTGTCACAGCTGTAAAATATAGGCTGTGGAAAGCCTCGAAAACATGACTACAGAAGCAGCATGTTTCCTTAGACGAGATTGCTCTGTGGAGGTGGCGAGTGACATGTTTATCCTTAATTTATTGGCAAATGTGTCTGTGTATATTCATTTGCATCCCCTGCTGGGAAACAGCTGCTGTTAGTAGTGGTATACTATAAATGGACAGTCTGTGATCTTAATTCTTCAAACGATTGGCATAGTAGTAATTCACCACATGTTTTTAAGTTGCTTGCCCACGGGTCCAAAGATTACAAACTGTGCATACGTGATACAAACATAAACCGACACAGCTTCACTCTGTCAGTCTGTTGTGATTGCAGTCTAATCAAGAAGGACAGTTTAACCACCTCAAACACCTAAAGATTATTTGCCAATCAGGTGTCAGTAAAATGAGCTACTCTGCTGTCAAGTTTATTTTCTTTAGTCACGGTGCTGATGATGTGCAGTGCACGTTAATCTAGTTTATTAATGACCCTGACCCCAGAACTGTAGTGACTACAGACGAGAGGTGAGCAAATAAAAAGCAGGAAAGAACTGTCGGAGCTGAAGAAGTAATTTTTGGAAAGAACAGCATCTAGTGAGAGTTTTATGTTGTATTGTTAGGATGCCATGTTTGTCCACTGCAAGTGAGACATAGATTACCTACATTTCTGACATACGCCCACGTCATTCGACAACAGGCTATATGTGAGTTGTCACTCCGCAGGACATAAACTTTATAATCCTCAAAACAACGTGCAGATGCCCAGTTAAAATTTAAAATGCATAACTTCATAAGATTTTCTGAAATTTGATGAAAAGTATCCAAGCACCCTCAAACTCTGTGCTCTGTTTGGGTCTACCTTTTTCTGACATTAACGTCACATGAATGAAGATGAGTTGAACCTGTAAATGAGAGTTTTGAATTTTCTTTTCTTTTTATTTTTGATAGAATATGTAAAGACTGTGTTGCTCTTACTGACATTTATTTTGTAAAACTACTTGTCAATGGAAAAGGTCCAAAACTCCTGCCCTAGTATGTCAGTGATTATGTTTACATACACACTTGTAGCCTTGTTATAGTCTTATCTTTGTTATATCCAGGCGATATGCTGAGATTTGTAATGTGGGGGATCCTCTGAAGAATCAGGGTTGCCATGATCAGGAACAGTGACAGCTTCTACATTTGAAACAATTTATTTATAGATATTAAAGATCAGGCTTATGATTGATATCATTTGACAAACTGTACAGGAGCAGATTTGCTGCTGACAACCCTCTGCTCTGAATATGAAGTGTGAAAAACAAGCGGCTGATGAAAATAAAACCTTTCTGTAATTTCACTTCCCGAGTCATCCATATCAGATATACAGAAAATAGGAGTGAATTAACAGCATGAACCAGACTTTATAGTAATTACATTCAAAAGGGATAAGTTTTATTTCTGCAATATCAACAAAAAAAGCAAACTAGAAAAAACACTGAGGGAATTATTATTCTAGCTTGCAATAGCCGGCCATGATGTAATTCAACTTATATTCTTTTCAGGCCAAGTTAGCTGGATTGACAACTTTAAGATATTGTAACATTTTGTCTCCACATTACATTTTGTAAATAGTGTTTAGTTAAAAAAATGAACCATAGGGTGTTTAAGCAGAATATCAGCCTTATTTAGGTTCAGTTATAAAACAAAAATGTGTAGGCTTCTGGCCTTTTTCTCCTTGTACCTTGCCATTTCTCTGTTCACCCCATCTGCATCTGACTGATAAAGGGTCTGCTTTTAGGAAAACCCATTATCGTTTGAAGGGAAAGACAGCGAAACATCCAGTACTGGCAAGTTCCTGAATTTTTACTCTTCAGCTGCAATTAGTCTTAAAATGTATTTTAGACAGCGTTTTAATTATTAAGACTGCAAATTGTACATACACTGTATATATAGATGGGTAAAGAAGGATGGAGTGAGGCTGATCATGTGGTATATCTAACTTTTTTTTTAGGGGGTGCGACTAGTGTTGTATCTGATATTGTGTTATTTGAGAATGTCCATGTTTTATAACTTTTTTTGTATAATTAAAATGAAGGAAGCAGTTTGCTTTTAGGAGTACTGGCAGTATTGTCTGTAATATACATGCATTTACAAAATCACTTGGAAAACAAGCGGAAAAAGTAATGATGATGTTAGGAGGAGTGAAACGAGATGAATAAGTATTCAAACAAACCCACTTTAAGATACCTCTGGTTTGCAACGTATTATAAGATGGAGATTCCTAACAGGAGAATTTAATGTGATGCCAAGTCATGTTGCTGAGACCTTTTTGCCATTCTAAATGACTTCTCTTCCCTATTTATACACGCTTGTCCCACTGGCAGCACCTGCCTATGTCCACACACCATGTCAATTTAATAAGGGACGCATAAACAGCCTGCTACTATTCAGCGGCATGAGACTGACTTCATGTAAGCATGTTCTTGATTTATATTCACAGTCACACTCAAGCCCACAGGCTTTTTTATAATTTCGGTCAAATGGGTTGGTAAAGTGAACGTGCATTTACCGAAACTGTCGTTTAGCCACGAGGTCAGAGCTTTGATCACAGCAAGTGTTTCTGTTGACAATTCACTATAAGTCACTTTGTTTGGAGGTGTTGGCTAAACCCGTGGGATTTCAATATTAGAAGTGTCCTCATTTTAAGTTACACCTCGGCTTAAATTCCACATCTCTCTCTGTGTCTAATGTTTGTAGAATTCCATGTTCATTCACCAATCTGTGCACATGGTTACAGCTTTATGAGGGAAACTGGAGTTCAAACATCAGAAACTCTCTAAACTGAAGCTTTTGTAAAACAGTTAGGTCTGTTAGTTGTTATTTGTTAGCCAAAAAACTGGCAGTTGCTTTTAAGGACTCTCGCTCCCTGATTTCTCTTCTTGGCATTCTTAAAAAGCCTCTAAGACAGCGTGTAGACCAAGATGTGACAGTCAAATTCTCCACTGAAACTAATTAAATTCTTCTTTGGTTGTTCCTTAATGGACAGTTCTGCCCATTTTCAGTACTAAAATATATCTTTCTCTGCCCCTTAAGGGAAAACTCTGATCAGAGGCCAAAAGTCTGACTGAGTCCCAAAGCCCGCCGGCTTGCTGGACCCAGCAGAATCAGATCATAATAGCAGCTTTAAGTGCCTCGGACACTGATTCTTCATGTTCCCCGTCTGAGGCACTTGGCATCCACGATTTAAACTTTTTTTTTAAAAACAAAATGATTACTTTTCTTGACTGTCCCCAAGTACATTCTGCAAGTGTGAAGATTTAGTTCTTTGTGGCAATTTTATTTCTACGCTGCAATATACAATAAATGTAGAAGAAGAAAAAATCCACACTTTATAAAATGCCAGAGGCGAAGGAATTTTATTGTGTCATATTGTAGAGAATTAAAAGTCCTTGTTGAGGATGAAAGGTGCTTGCAATTATCTGTCTCCTCACAGCATAGCATTGAAATCTTGAAGTCTTGAAGCAGAGAGTATTGTTCCAGACTTTGCTGAGGAAAATCACAACCCAGCGGGATGCTGCAGTTCATGCTGTGGCTGAAATCTTTGGCCTGTTATCTCAGCAATCCCCAAGGGAATAGACAGGGACATCTTTACTATTGACAACCCTGGAGCTGCTGAGGAAAATCAGAAACTCACCTTCGTCATATTTGATGATCACTGACTGATATCCAGTATTTATTTTTATTTATTTTTTCCCCTGTGCAGCACTAAGCCATCATACACACATATCCTTCCATTTAAAGTGTTTTGAGTGTATTCACTTCTCAAGAACCACTGATGAAATAAATATATCAGCTCCAACGCCTCACTGTTCGAGAAAAAATCCATACTGAAGCTTTTTCTGTTGCCACTAGACTGACTCTTCCAACAGAAGTCCACCCCTCTAACAGCTGAGCGAATGAACATAAAAGAAATACAGAGAAGCTACTGATGCATGTGAGCGAGGGAGGATTATCCATAAACACTCACTTTCTTCAGGTCTTATTAAATCACCTGGCATTCTGTGGCAACTGGGTTAAGCCATTCACAGGGCCATGGGCAACTCATAATGGTATGAGCTCTCTGCCTGAAACCTCCAGTCTGACAGTGCTTTAATAAGCTGCCGACTGACACTCACAGGGACTTGGACGCACTCTTTGGGATGAATCTCACTCACCTTGACAAAAAGGTGTGCTAGGTGGTTCTGAAAAAGGCAGCAGAAACAGCGCAGCTAAAGTGAAATCACAAGATTTTAAATTAGATGTCAAAGTTCCTGCAGATGACAGCTGAATTAAGAGAGCCAGTGTTCTGTGGAATGTAATATGCAGCTACAAACAATAAATGCGGGCTTTCGATTAACAGCTCTGTTACGCTGTAAATTATCAGGCTGTGTGGTAAATCTTAAACTAGTTTATTTGAGTGAAGGATAGCCTCAACGTTTTATATCGGTGTTCACGCACAGTGATAATAGCCTCAAGCAAAACCAATCTCGTGATGGGGGGGTGATAAATAAAATAGTAAATCTACATTTAAGTCAGCTGAAAGTATCAGAAAGCCCTTTATTACTTGAGTCGGGGCAATAAGAGTGCAGCGGCTCTGTTAAAGGCGCTGCAACTAACATTAAGGGAGATGGAAGAAATCAAGCTCACCTAATTGCATGCAGAGATAGGTTGGATGCTTAGAAGCAAGGACTGCAAATGCTGCAAGGAAATTACCTGGCGCTATGCATCTCATGAGTGGGACGCATTAGATACATTAGATATCCCCTTCTGGAGAAAGTATTTGAACTATTCAGGTTTATCAGCAACTGTGCTTTTAGTCATTCAGCTTTTACGGCCCATTTCCATTTCGTATTGTTGTGAAACTTTTTACCAAGGCTTTTGCTAAAGGCCATCCCCCAGAACGCTGGAGGTATTCTTCTGTACATCAATGCAGTGCAACTGCTACTGCATCAGATTTTTAAATATGCTGGTAAGCAGTCTGATATGTTGAGTCTCCAGGCAAGTAGTGTCCTGAGACTTGCTGGCCCTTTCACGCACAGCGACCTAATGGTCTGCAGACCTGTATAACAGGAGCAAAGATATTGTTTTCAGTTTGCCTTTCCTAACCCGTGTCGACCCTCTAAAATTGATTCACCGCCCCTTGCTGCTGCCTCTTTATCACTATCCAGATGAACAACTGTTGCAGCTGTGGCCGGTGGAGCTTGGAAATAAATGCCCCCCATTAAAGATTATGGCTATCAGCGCATCCCTGTATTGACTTAGCTCCTCGCCATGTAAAAGAATGCCACTGCCTGTCCCCGATTAGAGCCCTATCGCTCCCTGTTTCCACTGCCCGGTCACAAAATATAATATACTTAGCTGTCACTCACAGGTTTTGTCCTGCTAAGAGAATATGCTACTGGGAGTTTAAAGGCAGATAGATACACAAGCTTTAATATTATAGGTGCAGCTGTAACACTGGCGTGTGTGGCAAACCTCTCCCTTGTAAAGGATTAATCTATTTAGTATGGCAACAAATCTTACTAGAATTTTCCACTTAGGACTACGGATAAAGCCGTGCAATCAAGACCTCCAACCAAGCATGACTAGACATTTCGATGTCACACATGTCCCTGTGGTAGGTAGTCCGGATGCTCGGTTTTCATTCTAACACACTCACTGATGTTCTTAATTTCTCTGAGCATTTAGATCAAAGTAATTGAGTTAGTTCATCATTGGGTGGAGTTATGCTCAGGGTTACATAATGTAACTAAACTCAGAATTGGAGCACTTGTGTTTTGCATTTATATTTGACTAAGCTGTGAAAGTCCCGAGACTTGACAGTGTAAGAAAAAAAACTGATCAAAACTGAACAGGACAAATAAAAGTTATTTAAATTCCTACAGCTTTTGGCAGGTACAGTAAAAAGGAAAATCTTCTGTTCTTCACATTGAATTTTTACACAATTCAGCTTAATAATAAAAAGTTTAAAGTTTCATTTTTTGTAGAGACTGTGGTGGGAGTAAATTCACGTCAGCAGATCACTGTTACACCTACATTTAAAGCCTACAGGGATGGAGTACCTGATCTTAAAAAGAATACGACACTGGAAGAAAATATTAGGAGACAGTGCATATTACAATAATGAGACATCCAACATTTTACTGTGAGACATAACTGTCTCTTCCGGCATGGATTTAGACCAAGTCATATTCCAGACAGTAAACAATGGCTTTCCCCCAATTAAATAGCTTGACAGCTCAACCAAGCTGGTTGTGAATAACTGTAAATAGTTACATTTGTGTAGATTAAAAAAAAAAGGCAAACTGTTTTAAACACCCTACTAGAGCATCTTTACCTCTCCTCTGCACAAATCATACACAAAATATCTGGCCCAAATAATTATCCAAATAAACCATACTGTCAAAACAAATGGCCCATTAGCTGTGATACACCACAAAATATGATTCAGCTTTTGACATGCATAGAAGTACCATTTAAAACTCTGCAATCGTACTTCGAGAGGATTTGCTGGATTTGCAATTTAATGCTACTGTTTCCATCATGTCAACAGTCTTTACTTAAATTTCCATTTTAGTTAACTCTTAAAGTAATGTTGGTTCACTTGGAGCAGATTGTATTATTCCGTCTTAAAGCCTTAAAGATGTCACTGACAACATACCATTACAATATATGTAACATACCACATGTCCAGACTGATGATGCCATGCAACGCATACCAAAGGACTGAGAGGGAAAATATAACACTGAAGCAATTTGGCACCAATGAGCTACAGCTCAGCAAATAGTAACATATGTTACTATTATCTGTTGTGGATTCAGATCAGTAAAAAAGGCAGATTAAAGTAGATATGGATATAGTTTAGAGTTTTATATGAAGGCTGTCAGACATTAAAATCCCAATCCTTTCTGAATGCAAAAAAAAGCTTGCTTGCCATGCAGACCATTGTCACAAACAGACCTTTTGTTAAAGACCCCCTTCCCTTGGGTAGTACACTTAAACAAGGCCCAAAGGAATCTCACTGAATGCAAAGGAAAGTGCAACAAAGAACTGTAAGCTGCCATTTTCCTTTGTTAATAAGGCTCTTTTGCATTCGTAAGATTCCTGTGGAAAATAAATAAATAACAGCTTTCAGGAATTTAATATTGCCTTTGTGAGTGACTGCTCACTTACTCCAGTACAAAGTTACAGAAGTATCATCATATGCTTTATATAATTATGAGGTTACACAAAATGGGAACAAAGGGTTTGAAATGGCCTAGTACTTAGTGAGATCACATAACCCCTGGTTGATTCAATAGCCAACTGATTAGGGAGCATACCATGAGGGTATGTATCAAATAAAGGCTCAAAATACCAAAAAAGCTGATCTTCAAATAGCAACTGTGAAATGGCTGCAATGTAATCCCACAAGGAAATTATCTGCATAAAAGTGCTTGTTTTTGCCTCTCGTGGTCTCAGATTATTATAAGTGTCTGATAGCTTCATGAAAAGGATCCCTGCAGAGATAGATTTGTCTAACATGTAACAGAAGTCTCCCTCAAAGAGAGGTTTGGCTCTGAAATCTTGCTGGGAGTGAGTTTATTGCAGGAAAACATCGGTGTAAACATGAATGAAAAGCTGAGTAAAGCTGTCTGGGGAGGAGTGGAGTCGATGGAGTATGGGAAGTTTACCTGAAAGATCAAATAACCAGCAGTTTGTCGTCGTGCATTTCTGAATTGTGGCAACACAATGGCAAATGGCACGCTTCACTTCACAAAGTGAAGGAGCAGGGACACAATGAAGTCGTGGCCAGTTGTGCTCTGAATGGATGGAAGCACTCCTGTCCATGCACAGTGCCCAGTAGGCCACTGTGTTTGCAATGACCATTTTGACTGCATGCCATAGCAGGTATTTATGGCTGTCAAAAGTGAGAAGAAATCTGATAGCACAGGGCTTTTTTTTTTCTAGAAAATAGAAAAAATACTTCAAATGTGGCTGCAGACAGAGTAGAGTTCCTTTTTGGCAAAAAATTATTTGTCGACCTGATGTCGGTGCGCCCAGAAGCTGAGTATGATAACATTAAAAAACGTCCCAAGAATTCATCAAAAGAAAAATTGTTTTAGCTTGTCTGTGCAAACATTTTGACGCCAACATTTGCCCCATGGGACTACTTTGCAACCATTTCCTGTTTACTGGTTATAGCTTCCTGACTCCTTAACTCCTTTTCCTTAACAACCTATGACATGTAAGGGTGGTGCGGGTTATCTACATACTGCTTAAATTCAACAATACTGACAGACTGTATAGGTAAGACGAGGTTAGATGAAGTGTACAATGCATGCAGGACACCAGTCTAACTTTTATTTCACTGTGTAACGGCTTGACTTCTCATTTTGTAGCCACACACCAGAGAATTAAGATATCCATAATTCTGAAATGTGCTTTAGTTGTGACTGATGCTGGTTTCACACCTTTTTCAGGTAAAATCAAGAATTACGCTTTAACATATCTCATAAAGTTTTTATTATCTTTGTAAAATTCCACATGATTAGCAAACCTATAGGCACAAGCAATCTGCGGCGGTTTTAATGTATTGTCTCAAAAGCTATTTAGCTTCCCTTGCATATTGACCCTCAGTCCCACACAAGGATCTCTTTACAGCTCACTTCACATTTAATCCGAGAGCCACGAACATAAACCAGACTGTTACACTTGCTCTGTTTGCTGCAGCAACCGAAGCAAAGGGACAGGAAATCATTGCCATCAAAACAACTCTGGCAAAGGTCAGTCAAACCAGGGAAATTAAATTAGTCACCTTGAAGAAAAGCAGAGACCCTTGAACAGATGCGTTGTGTAGTACAGGAGGAGGAGACACTTAATTGCTAATTAAGAAGTGTAATTAGGCCATGACAATAAAAAAGGATTAAAATGATTAATACAGGCTTTGGTTTACATTTGGAAGTAGACAACAAAACAGCGTGGAACTTAAAAAAAAAATTAACTACTCTTTTGTTCCATTTCACACATCACTGTCAAGCGCTGCAGGAAATTCTGCAGAGCCTGTGATCCTGCCTTTCCAGGCAAAGCTTCATACTTTCTACACAGAGAAGAGAAAGTATGAGTCTTGCACTTTTTGAGATTAAATCATTTGAACATCTTTTAATAGCGATAGCATTTAATTTGCAGACAATCCTGTGCAATCTCATCTTACAGAAAGGTCTTGTCTATGGTATTGTAGAAAAAATATACGGAGGGAAAATATATATGTGAGGGGTTGAAAAGGTCACGTCTGGTATATTTGTTCCTGTTGTAGGATACGCAGAGGTGCCGCTGGGTCTTTTCAGTAGGGGATTCATTAGATGAGCACTTCATTCGGTTTTTAGTGAGGTTTCATTATGTCAGGTAACAAGGGACGCTTTACTGATGAAGTCGTGCAGCATGTTTGCACCTGTCGCGCACTGCAGGGGGGTTGAAATAACACATAACAAATAAACCGCTAATCTAACATCTACAGAAAAATCTTTATGTGGAAACTGAGTGTCTTTTTATGAATGTAAAAATTATAATTTGAAGTAAAATTTATTAATAATATTAAATTCCTCAAAATTTTACATTGATTTTCTTTGAAAATGTAAAGTTTTTACAATAATGCAACTTACTAATGTGATATAAAGTTTTTGTCAAGAGTATGACAACATTTTTCCTAGTGTTGAGGTTTGGAGGCAACGTTGTTTGTATTTTCTGGTGTATTTGAGGTGAAAATTTGAGCTTTTCTGAGACGATTCCATCACAAAAAAAGAGGCTTTTTTTAATCTAAAGATATTATTATTATTATCAAATTTGCAGTTGATGACGTATATTATAAAAATAATTTTTGTGCTGCAAGTTTTAAATATGGAAATGAGTCATTATCTGTAATTTGAATACAGCTCTGAATATTGGATGACAACAGATTTAAAACTCTAGTTTCATTTAGTTGATATATTGGAGTGAATGTTTTTGGCTGGTTTGGATGAATCAGACTTTGAGTGATATACAAACCTCTTTGTAAAAACTCAGAACACAGACAAATAAAGGTTTTAACAAATAAATACAACCATGAAATGGCCCACGTTGGTTATTAACATTAAGATCTTTTTTTGTTAAATGTGTAAATTTTCAAATGATGTGACATCTCATTATATGTCCAATAGATAAAGTGTACAGAAAATAAATAAAACTTGAATGTGTACTGACATGACATTTTCTTTCCACTAGTCTGAAAAAGACATGTTGTGGAAGCAAAGTAGCCCCGAATCATGAAAACGTTTTTCCTAAAAATAATTCAAATGAAAACTTCCACTTGTTATTCCCTCCAGGATCGCGACGAGCCACTATGCTTGGCCCCTTTGTTTTTTCTAATGCACTGTTTATGGTCTGAGCTCCATAGTCTTTAGCTTTAGGTCCTCCCTCCTCCCTAATGCAGGCAATCACCCTCCAGCTTGGGATTTCTAAGGTCCCTGTTTCCACCCTGAGTACTGTTTTGTGAGCTAATTAGCTGGGACCCAATATTCACTGGTGCTGCCTTCCCTTTTCCTGTTTTCCCTATATTATAATTGTGTCTCTTGAACTCTTACTTCCTTCATATTTTTGTTTTTAGCCTTTACCATTTATAGAGGGAAATGTCAAAATATATGATCATTGCTAAATGCCCTCCACATTTATAAGCTAGTGGCTTTTTTTTCTTTTTTTAAAAATTTGAATTCATACTGAAGTCATCCTGCACAGTGTGAGCAAATGAAACCGTCACATTGGTGACCGTAAAGTTAACCCTGTGCTAAAGGCAGCAAAAATGCTCTGTATAGTGGAAGAAAACTGCAATTACGGGGAACTATTGTCATGGTTTGCTGTGTGGCATGCAGGATGTAGGACCCAAATGCAGGACTCATAAACGGAGGAATAAACTGAAAATGGCAGCTTTAATGCTGGAAAACTGCACATCCAAATACAAAGCAAAACTAGAAATGATAAATAATAAACTCAACGTCTACATAATAGTTCAAAATACAAAACACTGGATCACCGACCCAGGACCGTGACAACTATTTTCTTTTAACTTGCCATAATAAGCGACTGCTGTAATAATAATAATATCAAATAATTTTGCATCTTTAAATGTCACGAACTCAAATATCAGAGGAGATGCCTGGCATTTTCTAAAGATTGAAAAAAATTAAAGTTAAAAATTAAAGAAAGAGAGCTACTCTAAGGTGGACAACACAAAACAAAAATAGCATCTCTCGTTCTACTCGTGACCACATAATCTTAGTGTTCACCTCAAAAAAAGCATTTATCTGACCAGCTTAAATGGTTAGACATACTGACACATCATGTCCTCCTCTGAAACCATAGTTGGGTTTTTGGCTTCATTACAGTATTAGGCTACTTTAATATTATAGTATCACAATCAGTCAAACACAACCAGTGGTTCCAGTGTCAAGCAGAGCAAAGATAACAGTGAAAATCAGGAGTCACATACCCATCTCAGTTGTAAACTTTGATGAAATCTGTTATGGTAAAGAAAAAATGTGTAAGAAACAATAAAAAACAGTTTTATTTCTATATTTCTGTTTTTGCTAGATCTCTGCCTTTCTTTCAACTTCTGCATGCGCAAAAAAATCGCCCAGTGAGAGTATGCAAACTGGAAAAGAAAAGACAAATGAGATTGAAATCAAGTAAGTGTTTATGAGAAATATTAACTTTTACTATCCTTTTCACCTGTAAAAAGAATAACAGAGGACTTAAGAGACCACAAAGGTTACAATGGTACATTAGTGTAAGGCATTTTATGGTAAATATTCAAAGGAGAAGCCCAAAAAAGAATCGACTTCTCAACTAAAGGAAAATAAATGTCCCATTTTTGACAGGGATAAAAGTCTTTCCTTTTCCGGAGCCACTGTGTGATGTCTGTATGTGACATTTCATTCCCAGAATAACTCCCATAAGATAAATGCAGCTACACCTTATGTAACTTACACAATCCCGTCTAGCGTGATCATCATCAGCCTGTTTGTCCAGATCCATAACTGCTGAACATGAATATTAAAACTAGAAAGGTTTTTAGCCAGCTACTAAACTGCTTTTAATGACCTAGGCCGGTAGATGTTTGTGTATGGTGTGAGCATTTCAAATCAAACATCATTGGCTCCTATTGGCACAATAATTATCTTAAAAACATAGTGAGGACAACAAAAGCTTTAGCCTGTGGTGTTTAATTTAGGAAATCCTTCACATTTCTGTTTTCAAGAAACACTTTGCACTTATAACAGGCTACAGTCCTTCTACCATACTACTGAGACTGACAAAGAAGGCCATTATAACTGATTAACACTTTTTTTTCTTTTAATTCTTAATATTTTTTGGTTTGGGTTTCCTTCCTAATTAGTGTACCCATTTCAGGACAATAACACTGAAAACACAATGCTTTTCCTTTTATTAAAGCCTCTTTTCCCCCCCCCCACATATTGAATGAAATAATTGAATGAAAATATTCTATATGGACTCGCATCACAGGCAAGGCAGGAAGAGAAAAAAAAAAATCCAATTACAATGTTTTTGAAAAGAAAATGCCAGCATGAGTTCACATTGATATCTTGCATAAAAAAAGGTTCATAGGGAGTGTGTTCGAGTCCTGTCTGTAAATTGCATCCATGTTATGCCAAGGTAATGCTGGAAAACAAGGGATACTCCAGAGGGAACCGTTTCCCAATGCCTTTAAAAAAAGGAAAAGCTTGATCCAACTGAATGTGTTCTTGTTATATTAGAAAGAATACAGATAAAAAAAAAAGAGCAGAGTGAGACTCAGATGGTTATTTACAGCTTATTAGCCAGATACAGTGGGGCATTACTTAGTTCCATGCTGTGTGGCCTGCCAACTTGACTCCTATCTAGGGATCCCACAGCAGAAACCTGTCATCTACAGCACATTGTATGTCTTTGCACTTTTCTTCCAGGCAATGTGGCAAACTCTTTACTGGCTCTCAAGGGATGGAGAATGACCAACTTTAACTAAATGTCCTGTTCAGTGGCCCAGTGTAGCCATTTAGGAATGCAGTGGAACGCTCCCTCTGGCACATACTACCTCCCCAATTAGAGGTCAGAATAGAGAATAGAGGTACTTGTACAGAGCATTGCTTTAGATAGATGATGTCATTGTTTGGGGATGAGCACAGACCACAATGATGAGGCATGGCTCAGTGGAAGTGCAAGGTAAAAACAAATGCCTGTATATATATATATATATATATATATATATATATAAATATGCGCTGTTGTAGGGATGTTTGCTCAGCTTAAGGACACTGGCTATTGCATTGTTTCCCTTGGGGCCAACACAGTTGCCATGATTAGCCTAAAAAAGGGCATCTACAGCACCTAAGGCAAGACTGTACATTTTAGTGTGGGTCATCTTTGTGTAACAATAAAGCTTATGAGCGCCAATGTGCAGCAATGCAGCTCAAGCTGATGGTTTAACTTCCAAAATGATTTGACTCTCGTTTGATAATACTGTTTGATTCAGCAGAGTGATGCTGTGGTGGTTTTGCATTTTCATTCATTCATTGTTTTTTCTTGTGTTTTGTTCATTTTTGTTACGTTTTTAATGTTTTAAAGGTTTTTTTTTTTTAAATGTACACTTTTACTCTTTATTTCAGCCTCATGCTTGAGGTTGAAAAATGTGTCCTATAGTCAACATATCTGCTAAAATCAAATATGATGACTGACTTCTCACATGCTGATTACATTTGCAGTTTCAGGCAACGGCAAGCAACTCAACTTTCATCAGTAAATAGCATTGTGTCACTGGACACACTCACCGACGGCACATTCACCAAGCTGACTGGAGGTGTTTAGGCAGCACGGTGATATAGGAACATTTACCATACATTTCCAAACAGTTTGTGCTGAATTTGAAAAGCACATGAAAAGTGAGATCACTCATGCTGAATTAACTGATTTGTTCCAGGTTATTTTTGGCTTGTGGACAGTGGCTTCTACTTTATTTCAGCGAGGTTACAGAACAGAATGTTCAAAATACCACCTGCATATTGCATTTCTTATTATGTTTGCTGTGCTGTGTTTTGTGCGGGCATAATGAAGTTCTTAGACGTGTCACTCTCAGCTAAGAAGCCTGAAGGCAGCTGCTCCAATCCACCACCGGTCTGTACATGCACCAAACATACTCATAACAAACAAAATATCTGAATCTTATGTCTGAATGTGGCACACGGTGCTTTCTGTCCACTTAAGGTCTTTAATTTCACAATTCCATTTCAACTGAGGGAGGTTGCGAACAGATCAATGTGTGCAATTAGACACACACAGCCCAGCAATTAGCAGTAGTGCTAATGTGCTTGAATGGATTTTCCGATTTGGTTGGAGGAAAGCAATACGGTACAGCTAAATCTTTGGCTATCTGTCCCCAGTCAGCATGCCCCTGACAGTATACAGTCAGAGAAGAGTGAAGCACCTCTACCTCATACCTCTCTCCAGAAATGATTGTATCTCCAAAGGCAAAGGTGGATTTTACATTTTTCACAGCATTTTAATGGAAAAACAATTTTTGCAGTAAAGGCTGAATTCCTCAAATAGTGTTCCCGAGTCTCTTTTGTATCGTTCATGCGTCAGTCATCAAGCTGCATATAGCACACTTGTGTCCACTAACAGTGCCACTTTGTGATTACCACAGAATAAAAAAAGGCACAATAGAGACAAATACACTGCTAGGATGAGAATATAGTTTAACGCTTTGCTTCCTGAAGGCCTACAGATGGTCAACGGAATTATATTTGAGGTACCAGAGTCATTTAGGGGAATCACAGAGGGTGAGCGCACAGACGGTGTGTTACTTCCTGATTTAGGATGGCTATGGTAGGTCAGGTGATGCATTTTTCTAGAACTTTTGAGGGGATCGTGACAAACACACAGAACATTCAGCATTTATCAATTACTGTATTATTAATCACAACAACAATAACAACAAAACAAAAGTTTCCATTTAGAAGTATCTGTTTAGCTCTACAGTGCGGTTGTTACAGATACTTCTGTTATGATACTGCATAAAAAAGAAAGATGAAAGCACATTTTTTAGATTTCTGCTTGCAGAACAAACAATTTAATATCATGCATATTTGATCATATGATCATTAGTATTATCAGAATATCAATTTTAGCAGCTTTAAAAGTGTGCTATAAAAGGAATTTTTATATGTGCTAGTGGCTTCTAGAGGCAGATTTGATATAATGTAAACCTAATATGCCACTATTGGTGACTTATAGTCTTACCCTATCTCTTAATATCTATACTACTGTATATGTGTGTGTGCATGTGTGTGTGTGTGTGTGTGTGTGTGTGTGTGCGCATCCGTGTGTTTAAATAAATACTCCACACTCTCGCACTGACTAACAGTTTCTCTCTTCCTCTGTTTGGTCTTGCATGGAAGATGCACAGTACCTTACCAGAAAGTGAATACTGCCTTCTGTCCTTCTGAAAAAAAAATAATTGATTTTTACTTTGCGGCACCCAAGGTCAGCGTGAAGAACGAGCTGGGAGGATCTTATCACCTTAGAAGTACAGGCCTTCCTCTCGGTCTATTTATTGAAGGTAAAATGCACACAAATGAAGTTGAGAACACAGCCGTCTGACTTACTCTGACCTTGCATGTACAAATACAGCAATGTTTCAACTTTAAGGTGTTTAAAGTTGGAAGTGTTGGGATGTTACATATCTGTCCGTTTTATAATTTCCAGTTGCTCTGGATCTGTAGCATTTGCTTGGCTGTTTGGGATATCACACTTTGACTGTAAAAGACAAGACACACAAACAAGTAATGGGTCTAATCATGGCAGGTGACAGCGCTTTCAAAATAATTCTTTCCCATTGAATGACTTAAACCTGGCTCAAAATACATGAGAAGAACAGGACCTGACAGCACAACACAGCAGGTATGGCTCCATCAAAGACAGAATAAGGAAGGCACATTTTCCAAACACAAACACTCTCATTACAGGGCTGAGTTTTTTGGGGTTTTTTTGGAAATCCCCCACGACACATCCAAATGCCTCTTTATTACTATCAATCAGCTTTATTCTTTCATTTCAGTAAGTCAAATTATTAATGTGCTCGTGGTGCGTGAGGAGAATCCCCACAATCCATGTGAGGTTTTTTTTTCCACACATAATATAAACGGTGGAGAAAAAAAATAAATCTAAAATACTCAACAGTACTTTGTTGCAAAGTACATTTAGAGTAAGTAATAAAAGTAATAGTTGGTGTTTTGTAAAATATGCCTCGTTGCTTTTTTGCAGATGCGTGATACCAGCGTGGTGTGTGTACTGCAGGCAGCAGCCAGCTTAGTTTAGCATATAAACATAATCAAGGGGGAAAAGCTGGTCTGGATCTATTTAAATGTAATGTAATGTTCTTTTATCACTGCAACGACAATCCAATCCAAGATGTCACTGCACAGAGCCTGGCTTTACTGATATACCTCACCCTTTCAAAATGTTAACCAAGGCCTTGTGTTTACTGTACTCACATTGTCTCATCAAAATCAGCGAGGCAGCTGAAAGAAAGTGTTCATAATTTGTCAAACTATTTCTCTAATGGGGTTACTGGTAAAAATCTCTTAATAACCACTGTTAATCCCCTGGGAGTTTCACACTATTGGGTGTTTTCGTCTCCTCTCACCACAGTTACAACAAAGGGCCTTTATAACTTGAAATTTTTCTTATCATGTGTAATCATGTGAAAGCAGCTAGTATTATGCAGTATGTCATCCGCTTTTCCCAAGTGGGTTGATCCTATCATGGCAAACGCAGCATGCATTTGCATGTAGTTAACAGTATTCTCAACTCTTCCTCTACCCTTTGCCTCGCATGCTTGTTTTGCATCACAAGTGAATTATAGGCTTCTTGGCAAAGGAGTGAAGGCTGAATTGATTTTTCGTGGTTTGTATGTGGTTTGGGATCAGTGGTGATTCATAGTGCTGGTCCTGATGCTACTGTTGAAGCAACATCAAACTCCAAGTCTCATGTGTAAGGCAAGATTATCGGGTAACCATGCTGTTCACAGAACACTAGTTGCAGTTTAGCAATGGCCGCACACTTAACCACAAATCTGTGAGAGTGTTTTAGTCCCAGCAGAGTTTCATTTGTTTATTTTTGGCAATATACAGTAGAAAACTGGCTCTCATATCGGATTATAATTCACTTAAAATGAAAAAGTTGTAAAAAAGAATGTCTCGTGAGATTTGTATGAGCAGAGATTTTTGTTGTTATTTTGAGCAACACATTCTACTTAATTTATAGACTTACTTCAGTGGATTATTGTCTTTAAAGGAGGCTTGGGCTTTTGGACTTTGTTAGCCATTCTAACAGTGTAGCTTTAGGGGCGTTAGCATTGATATTCAGCTTCTTAAAAAAAAAGTCTTATTTTTAAGTGGTATAATCTCTGAATGTTTTAAAAGTTGCTAACAGGACTAATGCAGTGCTTCCTCATTACTTATCAAATAACCCCCATTAACAAACAGACAATATTTCCATTTTCCAAATTGCACAGAGGGTTTGTCATGGAGTCAGCATAATTTAGCCTTACCACCACCATAACAGCTGTCACATGCAGATTGTGCTTAGCAATTCAATATAATTGCAGTGTAATGTAACTGATACCAGCGTGGCACAAAGGAAGTGAGTCTCCAGAAAAAACGGGCGTAATTAATGAGTTGATTACCGGTGTTCTGCGTTGACAGGCCGAGGTCCTGCGAAGTGATTGGCTGGAGCTATAGAAAGGAGGCAAGCTGGGGAATCGTATGTGTACGTGTGATGATTTGTGGACTGTACAAACACGAGGAATGAAAATGCCTGGGGGTGGAAATTTTGCTCTAGCCACTGTTATAACTTTTCCACTGATAAGAACTGGCACACTGTGTCCGTATAGGGAGATGTCAAAGCATGAAACTAGATAACACACACTTGGAAAAGGCATCCAGAAGGATTCATGCGTGAAACAGTCTTTTGGGTGAGTGAATTATGTTTGCTGTAAGAAACGGGTGAATAAAGAGTTGAATAAGAGATGTGTGTTATGACACACCAGCATTTACAGATGGTGGGGCTCTTTCTCTAAGAGTGAGATATCAAAGTAGCTTGGTATTGATTCCTGGGAACAATCAATATGAAGCCATTGCACCTTAGTATTTGTTGCTCAGCAGTCTGCCTTCCTCTAAAATCTGTGATCATGACACCACAACTGATGGCTGTGTGTGGATGCTTGTATATATTCAGTGTTCATGTGTACAAGTCTACTGTGGGATGGATAGTTTTAAAGCAGCTTTGGTATTCTTTCTATGTATGAGCGTGTACATACCTGGATATGGCATGTTGTTTCATTGCATGTGTGTGTTTACTGCAGAAGATGACAGGTCCTGTAATAGTGACAGGATGCAGGCAACTCCCACGAGGCCGTGCATGCTGACAGCAGCTGGCCGAGAAAAAGAACAGCTGCTGATGAGCTTCCAGTACAAAGAGCCAACACTGAGCCTCGCCTTTTATCTCTCCATCCTTCTTTATTTATATTTTCACTTACTCTTTTACTAATTGTTTATTTGAATTTCATTAAAAAGCAAAATGGCAGTTTGCTTTTCTTGATACAAAACATTCTGTCTTTAAACTGAAGCTACACGCACTCATACACATGCAATGACTTCTGTGATTCTCCACACACAACAACGCACAACTAAAGCCTGAGGGAGGAGAAGAACAGGGGAGACAGAAAGCCAGTTATTGATTTTTCCACGACACCCCTCATTGTCCAAAGTGATCTGCCATTGGCACCACCATGCTTGACCAACTCGGTCTTTCCCAGCATCTCCTCCCTGGATTCACTGAAAATGTTGAAGTCACAAAGAGTGCACACAATAAGAAGACATACATAAAAACAGCCACTGCTCTGCCTTTCCTTACACCTGATACCCAGTCAGTTGTATGTGGGACTAGGTGTGCAAACAGGACTTGGCCAAGTTTAATTAAAGAGGATGATGTTGCATCTCTGTGCAAATATGTGTGTTTTTAGGATCCTGAACTCATTTGAGAAAAGAAGTGAATGCTAGGCAGAATTGTTTCATAGCTACAGTTTAAAATTGATTAGTAGTATAAGGTTTACATGCATCTGTGAAAGTGTGTGTCCATATTTGAGTTGTTTTTCAAGTGTATCACTCATAAATGGTCAAATGCAAGTGGACAGTGTACTTGCTTGTTTTGAAGCATCAGCATTAACATTTTGACTACCATCATGTTTTTGTAGCCAGACGTTAACAGTTTTGCATGAGAAGCTAAATTGCTAATTCATCAGCTAATGCTAGCAAGCTTCGTTATCAAGCTGCATTCATTGACTGTTTGCCTGTATTGCACAGACTGACTGACATCTTGACTGACTGTCAGTGTTGGACACAAATAGCCTCGGACTAAGATTTGATTTAGAAGATTTGACTTGGGTTTGAATTAAGGTAAGAGTGAGGGGTTTGAAATACCTTGATCCAACTTGCTAGCTAACATATGAAATGTAAAATGCACAGACTTTCTGAACAGTCTGCTGTTGTAATTATTTGGTTTCATTTATCAACCCAGGAGGTTGCCTCTTGGCTATTTAATTAGCAATTTTTTTTTATTTATTTATTTTTTTGGAAGCAATTTTTTTTTTTTTAAACTGTCTACAGTGGACATAATCCAAGATTTGTAAAATCATGACTTTCATTCTACTGTCAAATATAAATCAGTGACATTACAAAGGATTTATTGTGCTGTTCACCTTGTAGTTGTCATGCAATAATGCATTTTGCTATATAATATGAAAAAAATGAAATAGTACTTAGACTGAATCTTATATAGCGCATATATTCTACTTGACCATCAAAAGTGCTTTATACAACATGTCTCATTCACCCATTTGCCCACCGATACTTTGTGATGCAGACTGGATCAGCCAGGGATCAAACCACCAGCCTTCCAATTAACAGATTACCTGTTGTACTTCATGAGCTGCTACCGCAGATATTTTAACCTTTGAAAAATTCAAATTTTGAAAAATTCTGAAATAAAGATCTACTCGAAATGCTTAACTCAGCATACCATAATTGTTCTTCATAACTTTGCCAGACAATGTATCATTTCAAACATTACTCAGAAACAGTAAGTTTCATCTTTATACACTATGTTGCCATAAGTATTTGCTCGTCTGCCTTCACACGCATATGAACTTGAGTGACACCCCATACTTAATCCACTGGGTTCAATATGATGTCGGCCCAACCTTTGCAGCTTTAACAGCTTCAACTAGAGTACTTTAAACCACTGCCTCTGATGCTTTGCATTGTGCTTGGTGATGTAAGGCTCGGATGCAGCTGCTTGGCCGTGGAAATCCATTCCATGAAGCTCTCGACGCACTGTTCTTGGGCTAATCTCTAATATCTTAGAGAGCTTGAGGGTCCTGCGCAATATCTTTGCGGTTCCTGGGACTGCACTCTTCTGGACAGAGATCTCGGATGATGTTCCTGGGCTGCAGCCACTCCCCCAGTGTGGGGGTCACTGCCTCCAGTGCTCCGATTAGCACTGGGACCACTGTTGCCTTCACCCTCCACTCCAGCTTTCTCCAGCCACTGGTAGGACTGGCCTGTGTGTGTGTATGTGTTTGCAAATTGTTATTTCTTAATATAGCCTATACATTGTCTGAATTCTTAATTCCTGTAAGTTCAGCATGACAGTCATAGGTTGTTGAATATTGATGTTATTTACAGTAACACTAGTTTCTCTCCTCCTCTGAGTCTTTTATTGCTCCCCATACACAGTTGTACGTGGAGCTGAAGGAAACAGATGACATGAAATCTTACTGTAATGATTGTAGTGTAAGTATGTATATATGTCTGTATGATTATTAACATTTATCTGTTTTTAAAGAAGATTTATTATCAATCTGAATTCTTCTGATTTTCGTATTCCTCATCCTCCTGTGAATGCGATGTTATATTTTCCATTAATATTTGTTTCACTTGTCATGTTCATCCTACATTGTCCGTACATAACTTCACAGTCACCAAAATTTGTATCCATGATGGAATTTTCATCTCATCACCACTAAATACAAGATGAAGAAGCACCACACTCCTGGTCTTTGCTAGTATTAATAGTATAGTATTATATTACACATTGTCACCAAGCAACCAGGAGCATGCTGGTCATTTCTTTGTACATTCAAAAGGTCTGTGCACTGGGAATTTAAAGATCAGACTGTCAGTTTTACAGTGTAATGCTCTGTGGCATCTGAGGGAGAACATTCAACAGAAATAGCCAAACTGCTGTTCATGCCAGTGTGCAAATGCGTGCCTGCACACAACACACTCAAAAGGCAGCAGGCATACCAACATAACTGTCACCCCCCCCCCCCTACTTCCCAGATTTGTCTTTTCCAACTTGGTCTGCTTCCCCAACATTCAAGTTCAATTTTCCCTACTTTGACACAATGGAGGTGAACTAGCATGCATCACGAAGGCACCAATGCAAAGGGACGGAGTGGGACTTACATGGAGGAATCTAAAAATCATCTCAGTGGAGAGGTCCATAGATAACTTTAAAGGGTGAGGAAAAAGAAAAATCAGTTCAAGTTTTTGATTTTTCATCCGTGGATTCACAAAATTTTATGATCACACCATAGATTAAAAACATAACAAGCATGCTGGTAATTAAAAAAAATTGTTGTCCGATACAAATCACTCCTAACCAGATTTACCTTTATGTAATATGGTGTCATTTGGTTGTTTAAAAAAATGTAAATCTTTTTCTCACACTAAAACTACATGCTTCTGCAGGCATAAACAGAGAAATACTAGTAAGCAGAGTGGTAGGCAAAAGAAAAGGAAGAAGCACATATGTTCTTAATACAGAAATGGGGTGTGTGCTGTGGCACTGCTGGTCTAAACCATGCTTTTTGTTAGTGAAGTATATATATATATATATATATATATATATATATATATATATATATATATATATATATATATATATATATATATATATATGTGTGTGTGTGTGTGTGACACAAGACATGCATGCATCTGATTGCTATTAAGATTGTGATATCTTGGAAGGATGGCATGCACTGACAATGGTGATCTTGTGGCTTTTCCTACATCACTGTCAGTCCGGAGTTTTCACACATCCTATGCCAACATCAACATTTGGCATTCCCCACACGATGAATCCTACAGATGTTAATGATCCCCTGACTTTTTTCCAGCATCAGCATGAAGTTGAGACAGTTTTGAGTGAAATGTCCCTGAAACATTGCTATGAAGGCTAAAGGTGCTTTGATGTATGGCCAGTATACACACCAACCTCCTTATTAGGTACTCTTGCTAGTACTTGGTTGAAGACTTTTTTGCGCTCAGAACTGCATTAAGATTCAACTAGCTGCTGGAAACATTCATCAGACATTTTGGCTCATATTGACATTATAACATCGCACAGTTGTTGGAGATTTGTTGTGGATTTGTTGGCTCTGGAGGTCATTTGATTACGGTGAACTCATTGTCGTATTAAAAAAACTGTTTGAGTTATCCTGCTGAAAGCAGGCATCAGAAGATGAGTACACTGTGGTCATAAAGGGATGGCATGGTCGTGGTTTGTAGCTGACAGAAGTGGCACCTGGTGTGGTTTGAAGTGTTGTGCTCCTCTGCATTTGAGTTACTGTTGCCTTCCTATCAGCTTGAAGTAGTCTGGCCATTCTCCCCTGAAGTCTAGAGAAATGCAGCTCACTGGATATTTTCTCCTTTTTTTACTGTCGTCTGTAAACCTTGAAGATTGTTGTGTGGGAAAATCCCAGTACACTAGCAGTGAAATACTCAGACCAGCACGTCTGACATTAACAATCATGCAATGTTCAAAGTCACTTAAGTCACCTTTCTCCCAGTTTTTGATGCTTAGTTTGAACTTCAGCAGGTCAACTTGACTATACCTAAATGTCTAAATGCATTAAGTTGCTGCCATGTGATTGGCTAGATTTTTGAGTGAACCATCACTTGAACAGGTGTACCTATTGAAGTGTCTGGTTACTCTGTATGTGATATCTTAAGTGTACTTTGTGCTTTTCGTGCAATAATTAGCAAATAAAGCAAAGATAAACTTGGAATAAAGAACTGGTTTAAGGGTTTCTTAAAATCAGTCCTCTATGGGGCTCCTGTTATCAGTGACTGGTTATAACGTATGGATGGTTGCATGTGAGGTTAAGCAGAAATATTTTATTATTTTCAATAGTAAAAAAAATAAAAGGGCGAACGAGAAGAATCTACTAGTTCCTACCTTGAGGAAATGCTTGCTACAGCTTGCACTAACACACCATCTAAACTTTACCACAATCTTGGCAGAAGAAATAAGGAAATAATGTTTTCTGTCTGTACTACAGTAAAAGCATGACACATCAATAAATCTGCAGATATTAATACCATCAGAAAGGTTTTACCCCTAATTGTTTCAACTTGACTAAATGGTTTTACTGTAATATTTACATTTTATTCTCTAATCCACCAACAGATTTCGGGCCACTTTAGGTTATTGTAATGTCTGTGTGAGCAGGCATCACACATGGTTCCTGACAATTCAGAGGTGCTGAGTAATAGTCGGGGACCTGCTTTGCTGATCCAATAACATAAGGCCACAGGACTATTTTGGCTCTACAGCTGTGGCCGCTATCTGCGATTACAGCGCTGAAAGCCCTGTGTGAAAGCAGGTCATCGGGCAGCAGGGTGATTTCAGAGGCGCGGTATTTAGGGCAGGAAGGAGAAATTGGCCTGCTGTAAGGAGGAAGCATGGAACTGGATTTGTAAAGTGCCTTCCGCAGGTGTTAAGATGAGGTGTCACTGTGATATCCTGCTGAAGCTCAACAGATTCAAATCTAAGATCTAAAACGAGTTTTCCCGAAATTAGACCTTAAATGAAACCAATTTCAGTGATTGACACATGGAAGCATCAACACAAACAATGACTGCCATGCCAACTTTATGAATGTGATAGACCTTTATTGTTTTTTAGATCTGTTCTTAACATGCAGAACTACATTTTTGTTAATTTTATGTAGAGGAGCTGTACAAACTGTATGTTTTAAATTTATGATTTTTATAAATGTCTGGTATTAATATGATCCATGCAGTTAGTTTACAGTGTCGTTTCTTCCTTGTTTGTGTAGGTACGAAAGCATATAAATGATCTTTATGAAGACTTACGAGATGGACATAACCTGATCTCGCTGTTGGAGGTTTTGTCTGGAGATACACTGGTGAGTTCATGTTTTTTCTGTTATTCTAGTCATAAACACTGACAATGTTTTGGTACACGTGGAACCAGTTGAATTCTTAACCTGAGGAGTTTCCTATGAGACCGATCT
Source organism: Etia nguti (assembly GCA_015106755.1). Lineage (NCBI taxonomy): Eukaryota > Metazoa > Chordata > Actinopteri > Cichliformes > Cichlidae > Etia > Etia nguti. Next base: position 51,345 of record VUQG01015665.1, on the reverse strand, counting down.
TACAAACCCATTCAGAATCTCATTTGACTTTAATAAACAGAGTGTGAGAACTGTTTTTTTTCTCATGAAGCACTATGTCATACTTTCTCATAACTGATGCACTGGCCCTTTCCTCTTCTTACTCACATGGCTTATGGTGGGAGGGAGAGATTCTTGGGAGAAAACTATCTGATCACTTTTCATACTCACCAAAACCCACTCGTCAAAATCCCACTTTTAATAAATTTTCCTCTCTGTCTACTCTGTGACATCAATGCGACTTCCTCATGTGGTCATTCTTTTGATTTATTGAGCTGTTCTACTCAGTCTAAGCAGAATGTGAGCAGTACAGTATGTCTTTTACATTCACATTTTGTTACTTGTTTATTTGTGATAGTACTGGTAGTAGCAGTATTACTTCTCAAGTTGTGCCAAGCTCATGTGGGATTTGATATGACGTTTAAGTAGTGAAGGAATGTTTTCTTTCATTCAGAAATGTAAACTCTAAATTAGCTCTGTGGTTGCCCACTGTGGTTTCTGACACGTTAATTGGAGCCATTAACAAACTCGCTAACAAGCTTTTTAGCCCTCTAACTCCTGAGGCTACATCTCTGAGGAATACTATTTAAGTTAATAAATATCAGTGACTAGTGTGTAAGTGTATGTATAGGTAGTGGTGTGAGAAAGAATAATCACTTTACTTTCAGTGCTTCACTCAAAAAAACAGTCTTTACCCTCATGAGCACAAAGCAATAATTCTCAGTAAAATGCATGTGAAATAAATAAAACTGAAGGTTTATTTATGAAAACAATTAATTATTAAGGATAATACGCTTGGTTTAAACTGAATGTATGCTAAACACGTAAATTTAATTTGACAAGATAGCATTAAATTTCATATTTTATATTTGATTTTACATACGATGTAAATATTTTTTTAAGTGCGGCAGAATTTTATTTAAAAAATATAAACAGTTAAAGTCAAAGCGTTGGGGTAACTCTCCCATAAGAGACAGATGCTACTGTAGGTCTGTGCAAAAAAAAGTTCATCTCCCATTAGTCCAGTTGGCATTCAGAGGACAAAAATAACAGAAGCTTTTGGTATCCTTTTGCAAGTTGCTTAAAGTAATTTTACAGTCAACAGCAACAGATTGCTGAAGCCACTTTCTATCATGCAAAACCTGGAATGACCAGAAAGCGAAACTGAGATAGATTTTTTTTCCCAACACCACCGGTCACCATTGTTTTTTCAAAGTTGTGGTTTTGACCAGCATTTTGCAGTATGTTAATCTACAGTATCGAGGAGTTGTACAGTGAAAATGTGTACTTAAACAAAACTGAAAGTAAAAACTATGTAGCTGCAATGCTTTGCTCCTGAAGTACTGAATTTTATCAGTATTGAAGTATTTCATTCATCTGTTAACCTGTTAATCCTTCATTTACCTGAAGTACATTCATATATTTTCTGTGCATACTGTAGTACATGTCAGTGTTAATATGGTGCTACTCTGTATATTTAAACTGCATGTAGTCCCATGCAAGGAATCCCAGCAGTTACTCCCCGTTAGTATGACTAACTTTCATCCTCCTACATATCTGTTTTCTGTTTACATCCCACTTTCCTCCTCCTCTGTTCTCCACTCTTTGACTTGTTTCTGTCCACTGTCTAACTTCCTTATGATTTGGCCGCTGTGTGTGTCCATGTCTTCCTCTTCTTCCCCCTGTGTTGCCTTTTCGATGATAAGCCAAGGGAGCGTGATTTTCTGAAGACTTTGCGGTTGGTGAGTGGGACAGACGCATGTGCAGTTGAGCAGCATGGAGACACGGTGGATGATGATAAGGGGGTACGTGTGGCTTGCCCTCCCACCCCCTTTAGTAACAAACTAATTCAGGGCGTGCTGTGACCAGTTAACAGAAGCATAGACACAATCCTACTATAGGATTTGTGCTTACTGTAGTCTAAAATACTTGCTTTAGAAGGGAAGAATTTTACAACTTGGCCATTTTATTTTTCCTTCTATGAAACACTTTGTTTCATAGTGACCTTTTTTCATGAGCACATTATATAATTTCGTTTATATTACAATGTGATACTGATGGTACAGAAAAATGTGCCTTTGATCCAAAGACCCAGGCTTTTTAATTTCCAGTTTTTGTTCCTGTTAAAAAAAGACAGAGAGATTTGGCTTACTGATCTTGCAAAATCATTAAAAAGATGCAATAAAATATGACAGAAGCTGTCCGTAAAGCTTGGGTCTGTATACTCATTTCACTAGCTTTGCACATCATTAGTCATACTGTCAAAACTATTCAACCTTGCTTGATGATCTGGACATTTTTTCATATGCTGCTTTTAAGAAGAAGGCTTCGAAAGAGGATCTGAATACCATTCACTACCCAAATGGGGTTTATATTTATGGTGTCATTTCATCGTTACTAAACAAAACAATGTAGCTGAATGCAGTGCCGCATCCTGGCTTGAATGCATTTTCCATTTCATGACCTCATTCAGTGGCCCCTGACTATTCACAAGCATCTGCCGCAAGAGATCATATTATGCAACTTTCTGTGATGATTTGAAGACAGACCTCTGAGCAATATTGATTTATTTAGGTTATAGCTAAGGAAACGGGATTTGTTATGACATGTTCAGGTGGTAATGGTGGAAAGTGATATGTAGCATATGCACAGAGATTTTCTTTAGGAAGATGGCCACTGTTGTTGTGCAAAGAGCTTTTGTGTGTTTGCTCTTTTATGTCATTATCTCACCAGAATAGCGGGTAAGAACCTTAGATGCATGTCCTGGTTCCTCCATGTCATTTGTATTGTTTTAAAATGTGTCCTTTAACACTGAGAAGATCCTGATTTGCACACATGGCTCCTTTTCATTCTTTATGTCCACAGCCTCGGGAAAGAGGGAGGATGCGCTTCCACAGACTCCAGAATGTACAGATAGCGCTGGACTATTTAAAGAGGCGGCAGGTAACAAACAGTGACTGGAGTAATTTCACCAATATTGTCACACACTTTTTAAATTATACACCATCAGCTTGGCTATTGGAAGCTTGCATACAAAGCTGGAAAACAGCTGAAAGTTTCCATAAAAAGTAGCTGTAATTTTTATACTTTGATTTTGTAACGAACTAGTGTTAGGTCCATATGTTTTTGGCCAATTACACTTTTATTTTGGTCATTTGACCTCTGTATTCCACCACGGTGAATTTCAAATACAAGAGTCAATATCTGATTGAAATGCAGTCTTTCCGCTTCAATTCAGGGGGTATTACAAAAGTACTGCATTAACCGTTTAGGAAAGCAGATTTTTTGGACAGCCCCCCATTTTCAGAGCCTCAAAATTAATTGTTTTGGTGGTTAGACCTGTTCTCTCATGATTCCACTGACATATTAAGCAGATAAAGCATCTGGCGTTGATTCCAAATTTTGAGCTGGAGCTTCGCAGCTGTTCACTCTAAATCTCAATATGGGGTCCGTGGAGGCCATCATTAGACCTACTAGAGAGATATCTAAGATTTTAGGAGTGGCCAAGTCAATAATCTGGTACCTTCTTAGAAAGGAATGGACTGAGCTGCTCAGGACCAACAAAAGGTCTGCACAGAAGACAACAAAAGTAGAATATAACACAAATCTTTCTTAGGTTAAGAAAAACAACTTCTCAATATCTAACCATGTCGAGTGCACATTCTTGAGGAGGTAGGTGTATCGTTACCAGATTTTGCAATCAAGAGGCCCTTTCATAAATAGAAATACAGTGGGTTTGCAACAAAGTGGAAGCCACTGGGTACACTCAAGAAACAAGAAGGACAGATTATAATTGGCCAGAGCCTGCAAAGTTCTAGAAAAAGATTAACAGATGAAACCAAGATTATTTTTTACCAGCATGATGAGAAGAGAAAAGTATGGAGAAGGAGAGAAATGGGCCTGGAGCATTTCACCTCATCTATCAAACATGATGTAGAATATATCATAGGATGGGAGTCTATGACTACCACTGGAACTGGGTCACTAGTGTTTATTGATGATGTGACTGCTGATAGATGTAGTAAGAAGAATTATGAAGTGTACAGAAATTTACTTTCTGCTCAGATTCAGACAAGCGCTGCAAAACTGACAGACAGAGCTTCACAGTTAATGACCCAAAGCATACTGCTAAAGCAACCCAGGGTCCCTCAAGACAAAGAAATGGGATATTCTTTAATGACAAATGAGTCACCTGATCTCACCCCAAGAGAACATGATTTTCAGATGTGAGACCCACAAGGAAGCAGCACCGAAATGTTGCTGCATTAATGGCCTAGCAGAGCAGGAAACAGCCTTTGGTGACGTCCACGGGTTTTAGACTTCAGACAGTCATTGACTGCAAAGGAGTTTTAATTCAGCTATTAAAAACAGCCCTTGCAACGCTTTGTTAAACCCCTATGAATTAAATCTGAAAGTCTGCATTTCAGTTACATTATCATTTGGTTAAAATGTGATCAAAGTGCAGAAAAATTGTTGTGTTGGTGTACAGAGGCAAAATTAATTAACTGTGTCATGCCCTCAAGAACCTATGGATTTAAGTGCACATAAAGGCTTACAAATGGTTTACGTGAGTATATCAGTTCATGTTTAGGGGTAGCTATCTGTTTGTTTATACGGCAAAATAGCAGATATCTGGGTTCAAGCTGGTTCTCAGACACTGCCACCATCAGACACAGTTGGATTCATGGCATTTTTCTGTTTCCTTACAAAAAATTCATGAAACATGAACAGTAATAGCAGCATTTAAGGAGCGCTGACTGCAAATCCCATCAGTGGGATTTCAGAGAGCTTTGATCGCATCCCCCTCCCCCACCATGCTCAGGATGAGAAGAAGAACCAGCCTGGTTGAGCCACAGCCAGATGTGACGTAAGGCTCGAGACAAAGGATTCATAGATTGCAACAAATGAGTTATCCTATTGTTTTGCTTCAGTACATACCAGACACATGATGCAACTTCTGTAGTCATAGCATGTAAACTGTCCAAACTGAGCTTTGATTGATTACAGCTGTTATAGATGATCAGATGGGCAGTGGAGGAATTCATTATTAAATGCTATAATATCTAACTGTGGTCAGACTCTTTTAGTTTTTTAGTAGTTTCCTGCTTTATTTGAAGGGGGGGTTAAAAAAGTGCACTTTTTCAATATATTATGTTATAAAACAATTCATGCAGGTTTATAGCATTTAATTACTACAAAACATTAATGGGTTCCCCTCAGTCCCACACTGTGATTGTGGTAACGACATTCCCTAGCTTAATACAATGGCAACTGTGCCCTCTTGTGGTGGTTGTGGAATGACAGGCATAATTTGGAAGGGGTAAACTCATTTTTAGTGCTTAAAGGTGAAAATATATTAAAAAAAGAAGAAGCAGGCTATGACTACTTAGAGACAGTATAAGCCTGCATGTGCTAAATATGCATTTCCTCCTACCAGGTCAAACTTGTAAATATACGAAATGATGACATCACAGACGGCAACCCAAAACTGACGCTGGGATTGATCTGGACCATAATTCTGCACTTTCAGGTCAGTCTTGCTATCCAGTTATTTTGTCATCCTCATGCTTTTAATTTCCAAGTAATTAAGATCTTTGCACCCTCTGCTTTTGATGTTTTATCTTGGGCTACATGAGGTCAGATATTTAAAAATTAGTTCACAACATTGCTTGGGTGTTTCTGTTTTTGACCACAAGGTGTCAAAGTTGTGCAGCATTTGTTATGCTGAGTTTAGAGAAGCACATTATTCTCGTTTTCAGTGTTGCCATAGCACCATAGCACCATGGGGTCCAGTTTAGCTTTCCTATTAAATTTGCATGATTAACTTGCCGGATTGCCCAACAGTACAAGATTTTAATGAATTTTTCTAAAGGCTAAAGTGAAGGAGACTGATACATTTTCATAAGCACCCCTACTGGCCAAAGCCATACCTCTGAAAACACTTTGGTTAATGACAGATCCCTTTAAAAAGGAAAGTCCAGAAACAACGGGTCAGAACCTTCAACTAAAGATATTATGCACACCCAATCTGTACTTTTATATTACCGAGGAGGTGTTACTGGTACAGGAGATCAAGAAAACAGGTGTATTTTAATGCTTGCAGAAGCTAACAGCTTAAAATGTTTTCAAGAGTTACAAACGCAGTAACACAAAAAGAATCAACTATTAACTTCATCTAACCTTGGACTGTCTTATTCTGCTGTATAAAAGTTTGTGATGACATAGGTCCTTGTTACCATGGTTAGTTTTGATGAGTAACTTAGCGACAGTGTTTACTTAGGTCATATTGACCTAAGTAAACACTTGTGAAAAAGTACTGCATGACTGCTGTCGTAAGAAAATAACAAACTACATTCGCTGTTTCATGCAAAAGTGTGCGAAAAGCAGGATGAATATTTAGAAAAGCCTGATGCTTTGAATGATTTATCTGTCTAATCTGATGTAAAAACCCAGCATCCTGTACATGAATTTAAAACATGTAATGCTGAGACTGTAGGTGGATGTGTGTGGGTATGTTATTTGTTGGAAGGTGCCAGGGAAGGCTGCTTGCTTGATATAAACATCAGCCTTATTATGATTCCTAAAGAACATACTTAGGGACGCTACAAAAATATCCCAAAATATTTACAATTTAGAAAAAAATAACTGTTTATCGATTTCATGTATATTCATTACTCCCTACGTCATTTTTTTCTTGATGCCTTTTAAGTTTCTTGAAACCCCTCTCTGGATTTCATGGTGGTCACATCCACTGCGAGGAAAGCATCTGCCATCACAAGGCCCGCCTTCCATTGTTGGGATGCTCCAAAGAGAAACTGTGTCCCTTCTCGGGCCTGGGAAATCATCCTGTTGGTCATATATACTAGAAATTCATCACTGTCACATTTGGTAAATGAATTGCTGTAGCCAAAGGGTGACCCAAGCACCTTTCTAACTTCTTGATGTTCACTGGGCAGTAGGTTCCCCCCCAGCCACAGTCCTGGCCCGGCCACTGCAACAGACCACCACTTGCAAATGATCCTTCTTTCCAAGATCATCATCTCACCAAGATCATCAAGAGGACACCCATGATGCCACTGTGATGGGACATGCTTGCTAAACTTCACTGCTTCATTTGTCAACCAGAGATGTCTTTCTTTGCAGAGGCTGACTCCGCATGCAAAACAAGGCTCACCTGCTCGTATGTTTGCACTAGTCCAGATTAGCAGCTTTAGTTAGCTCTTGGTGGGTGCTGACCAGCAGTAGATTGATTGGTTGGCTTCCTTCTTCATCCTGTTGGGAGTAGCAGCTATATCTACAAAAGATATAGATAATTCTTATAGATATAGATATCCATATAATACATAGACAATTCTTCCAGGCTGAATGTATTTTAATCTCTCCTCCAACATGATGAGCAGTAACACCTCCCTTGTGAAGGGAACGCCTCCGTCGTACCTACTGATATATTCAGTCTGTTTCCTGTATTTATTGTTGCATTGGGAAGTATCAGCAGCTTTCAGTATTCAGTATAAATTGTGTAATTTAGAATCACTATCATTTCCTCTGACGGTGTTACTTCACCCCTGCGTGAGTGTCATCATCTGGTCTGTGCACTTGGTGTGTGAAGTGTTTCATCACAGCTTGGCTTTGCTTAGACGCAAAGCTGTTTATGAGCACAGAGATGATGCGACAAGTTGTTACCCACACAACTGATTCATTTGCAATTAAATTTGTTAAATAGTCTAAGCATAGTAGAGTTCTTACTCCTTCTGAAGTTAGTTTACCAAGTGCCATACACTCCATCAAACCCAGCATCAACATTCATCTTTCTGGGCTTTTTTTTATGCCTTTCTTGTCAAATTACTTTAGTTCATGTTTAATTCATATCTATTTGTAATATCAGATAGCTCCTATTAGCCTAAAGGTCTTTAAGAAATATTAAATGTCTGAACAAAAGGGAAATTACTCAAAAATAAAATTTTTGTAATGTTCTCAGTTTCTTGGGAATGTTTGTGCACACATTGGTACGACTAAGCATTAGTGTGCATTAACAAAAAAAGCTTTGGGGTATCGTGTGCTCTAGAGTTAGTTATATTTCTTCCTGAATGTTCTCAAAAATATTCTTTCACTGAACTGTCTCACATCATGCCAAGCGAGCTAGTCTGTATGTGCGTCCCAGAAGAATGTAAGTGTCCACCCAATATGCGGTCTTCTTCTGAAGCCTAAAGGCATGCAGAAACTTCACCCATCTCACCTTCTTTTGTTAGATTAATTGTATTTTTGGCACATGTCAGTGGTGAGTCAGAGGAAAAATATTGCAAAAAATAATTCTGTGTCTTACAGGCGTATAGCGTTAATAGAACAAACATCTGTCTGACTAGCCCTAAGTGAATTAATGGAGGAAAAGTAGCTGATATAATTTTGCTTGGACATGCTGACAGGTAGCGTCTGCGAGGATGCCAACACCTGCTGCTGTCGGTCTCACGCAAGCCCTTAAGCTGTCGATGTGGCAGCGAAGGGCCTGTTTCTTCTTGATTTATAAAGAATACAAGGGTACTGCAGGAGAAAACTTGAGCTTTGCTGATAGTGTACACCTTTGGTTTTATTAAATGTAACAGCTGATAGCACACTGGCATGTATGAACTCAATATTACTTTTATATTGCATGAAAACAAATGGCTGTTTCCACGACACACTTTTCTTATACCTGCAGGCTACTTTATTATGACTTATGCAAATATTTGACTTCAGCTAACTCGTTATGTCACTATGCATTGTTTATTCTGTGTGTGCAAGATGTTTTCTTGCTATGCAAAGCCAACAATATTCCTATTCTCAAAATGGTGCACACTATATTTATCTTTACTTTTTTCTTACCTGGGACATAGGGAACTAGTGCAATATTGATTTTAGTGAAGGAGGGCAACAACCTGCTGTCATGACAAAGCACTGCTGCTGCTGACTGAACCAGTTTGTTTTACCCTCAATGAAGTATCACCCTTTCCATTAGTGCTGTCATTTACCTAACACACACACACACACGTTGATGATGGATTCATTCATGTTTTATTCCATTCACTTCAGAGCTTACCATAAACAAAATGACACATGCTAACACATCGTATTGAAGATATTAGCCTGTTAACTGTCAGATATATGAACATAGGCTAGTACTGCAGCTTGGCCAGCGTAGTTGTCTCGTAAGGTGAACGTGAGAAGAAGCAGGAGTGATCGGCAGTTTGGACTGTGCTGGCTGTCAGGTGACTTTGACCTTCAGGGACACGTTCAAATGCACACAGCTATTTTAAGCTTTCCTGTGTGGTTGCATTATAGTTACACTTTAACACACTTATTATTCACTTTTTTCCCTCGTTTTTTCTGCTGTGCATTTGTCCCACTCTTTCTCAGACAGTGTTTTAAGTGGATAAGTGTCCAGTGTTATATAATTCTTTTAATTGCTAGAAGAGTTTTATGTGGTGAATCATTTCTCGGTCGCAGCATTTGCCCCCATGTGAACTGCTGCCATGGTGATCTGCTGAGATCATATTATTTGGTTAAACCATTGGACTTAAGCCGAACCTCTGGCTCAGCCATTGTGCAGAGTTTAAATGACAGACAAAGTGAAAGCACTATGTTGTCCGGCTCGGATCTGCCTGAGCTTGTTCTGCTCTTTTTGGCCTATATACGTCAAAGCCGCTCTGATTCGTCACATTAAACGAAACTTTAAACTTGCTGAACCAAATTCTCTAGCAGCATAGCTCATGGTTTTCTACTGGCATGTACTTTCAGTTTGAGATCCTTCTCCTCTTACCCAAAGAAACATTATGGCATCATGACATAAATATTAGGACAGAAAAGAGGCGGCTATCATACGTGTGTTTACTGTTTTGTTGCAGCAGACTAGTCATCTTGAAACAGGTCTATCCACAACTCTTTTTCATTCCTGCTCTGAGGGCTACCAGCACACGTCTGTGTGTGCATTTATGGTGTTTGTGCTGGATTATCAAAGCCAGAGAAATGTTTCAAAGGTCAAAAAAGATTCCAGTGTCAGAGGAGAGACGCATGAGAGAACAAGTGAGAAATGCGGAGTGAGAGAGAGAGAGAGAGAGAGGGGCTGACCGGTTCTCAGCAGTCAACAAAAGGACGGAGGCAGCTCTGCTCTGAGTGGAGCCAGCTTTATGTCTAGCTGCCCTGCTAAGCGCTGCTTACGGTGCTCTACTTGCAAAGCTGTCAATGGCTTCATGTCGATGGGATACTGCTTTATTAGATCGAGTAGAGCTTACTGGATACTTCGCCTGAAAACCGGTTGCTGTTTGTAGCTTAACATTGTGGATGTTTAGGACACCATATGATTTACAGCCATGGGAAACACCTGTGGTTGTGTTCGGGGTCCGAAAGAGGAATATTATGTGGACCCCAAAAAGGCTCCTTTGAGACCTGAATCCAAAGATCTTAAAGGTCGCCGCTATTTTCAGAGGAAAAAGAGGAAATCGGAAGACTTAAAGCCTGCTGGATCTCTCAGAAGTCCTGAAAGTGAGACTGTCGTTACAACCAAAGCAATCTGCAGTGGTGGAGAGTGTAAAAATGACCCAGATGGCAACACAAGAGAAAGCCAAACTGAGCTGGATGAGCCATCAGGAGTGGATGAACCTCTATCCAGGCAAGACAGCATCAGCAAAGGTGTTTATGTTGGGGAAATACCAGTTCTGATCCTTCGGGATGGTCAGACTCAACCTCTTGCCACAAGGTTAGCGTGCAGGTTGGAAAAGTTTTCTACAAACCAGGCAGATGGTGATAGAAGCAGGTCCTCTGGGGAAGAAAAGCTCCATGGTGTCAGCACTACTTCCAAAGGTGTCCCAGCTAAGGAGGGTTTGCTTGTAAAGAAGCTTCTACAGCGCCAGTTAAGGAGGGCGGTTAGCTTTGGAGCAGTGGAGCACACGCTACGGACACTGAGGGGTAATGACAGACCTGGAAGTGAGGAAACTTTTGCCAAGATTATATGGGGCTCTCAAGCACACCGAAGGAGGATATGGAGGGCCTACACCTGCTCTGGTTACGTAGAACATGCTCCAGCTCTGGCCAAATGTATTTCCAGCCAACACGAGGTAAACCAAGAAATCATGTGCTATTTGTAGGCAGTACTGGGGTAAATTATGATAGATTAGGGAGAAGTCTGATACTGTAACAGTGCAAGGGTGGTGTCTAAGTACATGATAGGAAAGCAATATGATAAAAATACATGATAAAATAGGTCACTCTGCATTGTTAAAAGCTTTTTGTAGACACAATAACTCAAAGATCACATGACAGAAAATGATTTGAAAACCATATTTAGGTCACATAATCACATTAGCTAAGGAGTATTGTTTTGAATTGAGAAGAATATTTGTCAGTTACAAATTAAACATACATGTATGATAATTCATTATACGTGTATGTTTTTGTAAATTTCATATGGACAATTTTTGATTTGCATTAAAAAAATTCTGTATCAGCTCTTCATACTATACTGATGATCAGTACATATAGTACACGATATTTTAACACTATTTCAAAAATAGTTTATAAATGTGGAAAAAAATGGTGAAAATAAGCTCATAATTTTTGTTTAACCATTTAAGAACGAGTTAAAACATTTTGTGTAAATATGTTTTAATGTGTGACTATTCTGGACTCATCTCAGTGCTTTGAGAGAGGAAATTCAGTATCTGTAATTGTGTACCTGAGATTCACCGATTCAATGCAAACCTGATATGTTGGTCCAAACCTTTGTGTGTTCGTTCTATATAAGGCACATCTATAGATCTCCTTATAGACTGAACAGATTATAATATTACTGTTATCACATCTAAGAGTAGAGATGTATATGATTCATTTTTGCTATGGTCAGTTTGCAAATGACTTTATCTTGAAGTATGGAAGCTATTTCCAATGTCATGCTTCTTAGAAACTTGTTTGTCATTATTCTTCCTCCTTCAAACAAAATCAACAAACTCCTGTTGATGTTATCTGCGTTAGCTGGCTAACACTATCAGGGACTGCTGAGAATCATTCAAACTCATCTTCATCTCTTTTGGTCATTAGCAGCAACTTACGGTGAAACAGAGAAGAGAGAAAACTGTAGTTCTCCACAGAGTAAAGTTTGGTAGGAGATAAAGTAAATATCTGTGGTGCATTATCACTTGGCTGTTTGTGTTTTCATATTTAACTTTGTTTGTTGCATTCACGTATGCAACAAAAATAGATGTGTAACCGAAAACCATTTTGAAACTCATTGCAAAGTCACATCAGTAGTTTTTGGCACTTTTTTTCCCATTTGTTTACAAAAATAAACAGAAAAACCATGTCAGAAAAATAGTTACTCAGATTTTGCTTTTGGATAATTAACAGCTCAAATATTAATTTGTATTTTCACATATTTTTATTATAATATTGTAGCTTCAGCGGGTTATGGAGGCTAAAATGTTCAAAAGTAAATGATATAGTGACTCACCCTAAAATGCATCTCCGCTGATGAACCACCAAATTGCTATTAGTCTTACTAAACATCTTGATGCACGTCTTGTCTTATTAAATCTCTTTTACCCTTGTGTTGTGTTTCGGTATGGATACCACAGTCATATGAAGGCATTCGGTTAAATTAATGAAGTTAATCAGATTAAGCTCTTTAAGGCCTCTATTAAGTGCACTTTGAAGAAAGCTGTGGTTACCCTGGTTGGGAAGTTTGACTTACCACCACAATCATAATTAAGTCAGATCTATGCTCGATTATCGAGTATAGATATAAGTGACTTTGCAGTCATTTATATTTGTGGCATGGTACTGTTCTGGGAAATCAAGGCCCTTTCACGTGTACACATGCATATGTGTAAAGCTTCTCTCTCATGTATAATGTTTCCATACTTTTGGCTACTTGGTATCCGTGTTCCACAAAAACAAAATCCTTGAGAGTTTTGAACCAAAGTTAAAGAGGTTTTACAGATATGACAAATAAACTTTAAACCTGGTGCACCAACAACACATTTTTAGTACAGGTTATAAACACACAGCTGTAAAATCAACCTGTGAAGTGGCAGTGTTTGTTTTACGTCATTATACCATACTGATACTGTATGGTGTGCTGTAAAACTATAGGGTAATTTATTATGCAAGGCTGTCTCACATTGCTGGTATGTTGCAGACATCTTCAGTCAGATGTCCAGGCATCCTTATTGAGTTGAATATCCTCACTGTGAGTGTGTTATCTGGCACGCAGGTGTCGATCCAGCAGTCGCTTAAGTTACAGCTATTGGTGTTGCCATTCTCGCATGCCCTTCCCCTCATATTAATAATAATAATAATAAAAATGTTATCTATAATGGACTTTCAAACAAAGTGCTATTTGAAGGTAAAAAGGGTAAATAAATAAAAACAGATAAAACAAAAGAGAACAGCAATAAGAACCAGTAAAAACTTTAGCCATAAGATTAAGACACGTAGGATAGAGTGAACAAGCTGGTGTTTAACTTAGCTTAAGTTAAAGATGGGGCACGAAAAGAAAAAGCACACTCTTCTTCTGGCTTTAGGAACTTTTAGAAGGCCAGTGGCCTGAGGTCAGACAGCATGGGATGGAACGTAGAGGTCTAAAAGGTCAGAGAGATATGAAGGCGTCAGACCATTTAAAGCCCATTATAAAACAGGCAAATCAGTGAAGACGAAGTTTTAATGCCACAGAGTAGTGCATCGCAAGTTTATGGGTTTTGATTTGATGTCTTTGAACCTTCAGGCGTGGAAGTCATGCCAGGTCATTTCAGCATTTTTTTTTTTTTGCCTTGCGGCAGATCTCGGAGATCCACGTGACGGGGGAGTCCGAGGACATGACAGCCAAGGAGAGACTACTGCTCTGGTCCAAGCAGATGACAGAGGGCTACGTAGGTGTGCGATGTGATAATTTCACAACCTCCTGGAGGGATGGGAGGCTATTTAATGCCCTTATTCACAAATACAGGTACTATAACACACACACACACACACACACACACACAACACAGCACGTTTTTGCAGAACGATAGTGCTTTTGCTTTTCTTTGATTTGCTTTTCTTTGATTTATTAATAAAAAAAATGCTTCTAATACAGGCATCACTGCCTGAGTTTATTTTCATACCTTTAGTTCCCCCATCCTTGTTTTTATAGCAATATACCGTGCGTACATTATAAGTCATTTTTTCTTTTTATGCCTCTTTCTGTTACAGACCGGACCTTGTAGACATGAGCCGTGTGTCAACACAGACCAACCGATCAAATTTAGAAGACGCATTTTGTGTTGCTGAACAGCTGGGGGTGGCCAGACTACTGGATCCAGAGGGTAAGAATCACATACAGAGTCATTCAAACATGAGAAATGCTGTCATTCGTGACCCCTGGGTTTGTACGTTTCTCATCAGATGTTGACGTCCAGTCTCCTGATGAAAAATCAGTCATCACCTACGTCTCAACACTGTACGATGCTTTCCCCAAAGTACCCGATGGAGTTGAAGGAGTTAGTCCTAATGTAAGTTAAGGGACTTCAACGAGGCCAAGTTAAAATGTTAAGAAATCCCTTATTTCTCATGATTCTTCTTCTCTTATAAACAGGACATTGATATCAAATGGGTCGAGTACCAGAACATGATCAAATACCTCAGCCAGTGGATCAAACACAATGTGGCCATAATGTCAAGTAGATCATTCCCCAATAACCCTGTAGAACTCAAGGTATGTTACCACAACAGGATGAGCTCCAGTTATCCCATTTTACACTGTGTTTGGAATGTGGGTATATCTGTATGTCTGAAAGGTAAAGGATAATTGCAATTTAATGCACGTCTTGAAGCAATACTAATGATGTGAGAGAGCAGTTGCATCCATTTGCTGCACGATAGCTTGTTATGCAGGGGGTACTGAAAAGTGCTCGGACACTTTTCAATAAGTTGTTGGGGTTTTTTTTATGTGATCTTCTCTTTATTTTACAGGCACTTTATACACAATATCTTCAATTCAAAGAACATGAAATCCCACAAAAAGAAAATGAGAAAACAAAAATCAAAAATCTCTACAAAATGCTTGAGGTACACATGTGCATGATTGGATTACACATTTCCTGTATTTATGGTCCTACACACTGCAGCGATAATAAGTCTGTGCCGGCGTTGTCCTTGACAGATGTGGATCGAGTTTGGACGTCTTCAGTTACCCCCAGGTCATCATCCGAATGATGTGGAGAAGGAATGGGGTAAACTAATTGTCGCCATGCTGGAAAGAGAGAAGAGCCTGAGGCCAGAGGTGGAAAGGTACGTGTGCACTTTTTCTGACCTGGCTCGTCCTAATGTGATTTAAAGTCTCATCTTTATAGTCCCTATAAACTAATTTATTTAAACCTTTATGGTTTTATTGGGCAGCAGAAATTAACACTGCTAATGTGTAGGCACATAAGTCAATGTAGTGGGTATTTAATATGACAAACTGTGTGTGTGTTGGAGGTCACACACAGAAATCAAACCATCACTGATGAACTGCTTTTCTTAAAAAAAAAAAAAAAAAAAAAGAAAGAAATAAAAAAAAAAAAAAAGGGGGGGGGGGAAAAATTTTTT